>JAMKCH010010764.1:0-98724 GCA_023653785.1 Ophioderma brevispina
GCCAGAAGAGAGCAATGGTGAGCGCAAATGTGTGGTGGAAATTGCTGGATAGGAAGAAGCTGAGGATTTGATGCAGATGTGGGATTTGGAAGAGGCGGCTGACCGATGGCGAAGGCGAATGTGTAAGATGGTATGGGCAAGTGCTTTGAGGAAGGATGAGGGCATGTTTAAAAGGGGCTTTGAATTCGAGGTGGGTGGTTGAGGAAGAGAGGGCCGACCAAAGAGGACAGGAGGAAGCAAGTGGAGGAGGAGAGTAGGAGGGCTGGGTTGAGGATTGGGGAACCATGCATTGAATCGGGTGAAGTGGAAGGAGAGTAAGGGCGATGCTACGAGTGTGAGGTGAAACGGCCACCCTTTTTGCTGGGGCACAAACCAGATTTAAAACTTTGGTTTTAGTACTACTTACTACTATTCATATCTCACAAGTGGCCCTTCCGAGGATAACCTTGATCCGATTTTCTCGCTCGGAAAATCAGCAGTATGTGGTGTTTCTTAATGCTAATATTCCAGGTATCGGGAAAAAATCAGCACGCAATGACTGCTGCGAAGAATTAATTTGTTTTTTTTTCTTTTCACAGAGCACATCAGTGCACTGTGCATTTATTATCATATGATCTCATATTGATATGCATACACGTTACCATTAAATTGGCATACAAATATACAGAAATGGTTCAAAAGTGACAAGGAGCAGTTTGATATTACATAGAATGCTAATTGTTAATAAAAACTAGATTAATGATATAGTGGATTACTATTACCAAACATCAGTTCATAATTTAAACCAGGCATGTGTTTTTCTAATGTACAAGAGCCATAAAACAGTCCTTTTAAAAATAATATCCAGAGGTAAAACTTTAACCTTGATCTAGTAGCATTAGAGGCAGGGAAATATTCTCAGATTGGTAAAAGATAATACTCAAATATCCCACACACTGTGAGGAGTTTTAATATTAAAATCTGGGGGTGTCCAGGCGGGACGAAACTTCAACTTTTCAAATGATGTCAACTTTCACATCTCCAACATCAACAACTTGACCTCTGACCTCATCAACAACAACAAACGGGGGATCCCATGTGACCAAACAACCCACAAACCCAAGCATGGTCCCAACTGACTCCCAACTCCTCAACAACCACAAAAAACTCTACACAACCTCCAGCCCAAGCCCCCAACCAACCCGGCCCCAAATGACCCCCTACTATCGGCACCACCACTCCGACCCCCACCAGCAGGTGAGTGTCCCCATGCTGCACCCCAGGACCCACTGCTCCACCTAGCCTCAACCGTCAAATGAGGTCAATTTCACACCCACAGCCCACCTTTACAAACCGAAATCCAACCCCATCATGCACCTCTGACTCAGTCAACAAATGGAAATGCCGAACTGCCCCCACGACCCAAGCTCGCTAAATCCGTCAAAGCATGCAGATATTAAAGCACTTTTTAACCCCATTTTCACACAACTAAAAATCACAACACTGACAAAGCGATCCCCACGTGTCCGTCTGCACTCAGTGCAGATGACACAAAAAAAAACCCATGAATAATAAGGATTTGGTCAGGTTTTGACAAATTTTTTTGGATCTCTTGCTTAAAATGCCACTGTCCGCTACAATTGCCCAACACTCTGTCCGCAAGTGCTGGCTCAAAAAAGGCTTTTTTTCCAGAACTAATGCATATGGTACATAGTGTGATATACTACATCCATTCATGGCTAAAAAACAGCAAAAGTGACAACAGGACAATTTTAAAACAAACAGAAATCTGTCACAACCCGCATTTGCCTCTACTATGGAGCGCCCCCAGGAGCCACGAAGGCTCAAAAATTTGCTTTCTTCTGCATAATCTAACATAAAAAACATGATAACCAAAAGACCCGTGACCTATAAACTTTGTGTAGTCTCGAAAATCAATACATTGAAAAAACTGTAAACCATAAATAATTAAGATGCATACGGTAACCGCGCCTAACTTAATACAACCTAAATAATAGGGCGGCTCCCCTAAAACGTCCCCGTTTCCCTTGTGGCAATTACACAAGTGATGACCACCACGTCCTAGCAATCCCCGTATAATCCCAATAGCCAGAGTTAATGATACAAAATCACACATTACTAAACAATCTCTGACAACAGTTAGGCAATGGTTTTTTTTTTAAAACCAGACTAATCATATCATCCATTTTTTTACCTTCTGTGTCTTATCACTAACAAAATTTTTTTTTTCAAAAATTTGCAAACTTTACAAACCGAGGTGAAACCATGCAAACCATACAAAGTTTATATGGCATCCTATCCAGGATCTGCGTTGCGAAGCAAATACGCAAATATAGCGGCTTACTGGAAACCGGTCACACGCCCGGGGGGTATCTTGGATTTTGTTCGGGAACCCATGCTCGTTCCAAAAAAAGGGACTAGCTGCAATGCGGGATTACCGCTAGAGGCATCACATTTACAAACAATCAAGTTCTAGTCCGCTATGGGTAACATTCATTGTGATTGGGACTGGTTCAATGATACAAATAGGAAAAATTAACCTAAACATAATCATCAAATACCCTAAGTGGTATTTTTTTTCTGCATAAAAGCACAGTGATCATTTTTCTTAGATATGGCTATTTTAAATGTGTATCGATTTTTTCGTTATTGAGAACAGGGCCGTAAGGGGTATAATCTAACTGCAAATATCTTCATCAACCTTTATTTGTTTCAACATAGAATACAGCAAACAATATGATAATTATTTAATATTGCAGTACAGTGATAATTATTTGTTACAATATTAATGCAAAAATATTTTTGCATACAGATAAAGATGTTTTAATACATGTATAATTTCCAAAAATATATAAACTGGGATAATCTAGTGGTACAATATATTAACAAATAATGACCAAGGGGTGGGGGGGGGGTAATTCCTATGGACCCCTCAATTTGTTTTTCCCGCGTTGGCCCCCGCAATTTTTTGTAATTGGTTGACTTTTTCAAAGCGCTCTTTTCATACAAAAAAATTAAAATCGGCCAGCCGTTAATGCATGAAGTTAATTAGTGAGGTCCCATGGAACCCCCCCCCTTATGTCACTAACTGAAGTCATCTAGAAATATTTTTTTTAATCAAAGACCAATTAGCTATTTTTTTTTTTCTGATATAACGTTCGGCACATACTTAAGTAAAAATCACAGAACATTAAAAATAATTAACCCTTTGTGTGCTGAAACAATTTCATCATGACGTTGCCAAACCGTTACTCTGGAACAGACTTCCAAACTCAACACGAAAATGCGTGTTTTTTTTGCAACACCCCCGTAAAAAATACAGGAATACAACTTCGGCTTTGTGTTAAATATATGTATTTGGGTCTTCTAGAAAGATACCAACATAGATGTTTTCAAAAAGAATGAATTTCCGTCTGTTTTGCCCCAATTTTTCGCGTGTTGTGAAAAAACAATTTTTTGCCCCTAATTTGCAGCCAAATAACAATTTTCATTTTTATATTGCTGATTTGGCGTTGTCTTATGACCCTTCACATGTGGTATAATTTCGTCCAAAAATTTCCCTCGGGAAATTCCCTCGGGTTTCCTGGGGGAGGGGTCCATGACGCCCCCCCCCCCCGGCACTAACGGGAGGAAACCCTTGGTCACTTAGTGTTAAAATGGTCACAGTAAGGATGTCCTATTACTGCGTACCATTATGTGTGTATTTTCACTGAAACTAGTAGAAAAAAAAAAAAAAAAAAAACACAAAACAAACCGCAGGAGAACGAAAAAAACAAACAACAAACAACACAACAACAAAATAACACCACCACCACCGCCCTTAATACCATACCAACACCACAACTGGTCCATTAGGCCGTCCTATTTTTTAACTGATAAATTGTGTCATCCCGTTATGTGTCACTTTCAAACCCCTGGAACGAGCATGGTGGCCCACGAAAATCCAAGACGCTCCCCCCCGAGTCAAACGTTCAATTTTACTCAAACGTTCAATCTCCTTTATTTCTCACACTGGGGCAGTCTTGGGTACTACACAGCCGTGAACGCATATAAACGATGTACAAACACCGCGTATTAAAACGAAAACAAACACCAATACACACCGAGACAGGCCGGAACAATGTTTATAATAGCATATACTTTTAACACTTTTACGTGTTCGTATATAGATTTTCAAATTCTCCGCGATAATCGAATGCGGCAGAGGGATTACGATCAATGGGTCGCTGTTTGAATCCCTTCCTTTTGTGCGGGTGAAATGAATAAACAATAAAATCGGAATGTGGAAGTCGTTGTGCTTCCTTCTTATCTCTTTCTCATGCTTTATGGGCATTGTCAAATAACGCACATTACTAACTGTTTAACTAAAGTCAGCACATAGACAAACTAATACCTTTAATCCTTATAATGATACACCTACATTGGTGACATTTAAAAACACATTTGACTTGATTTCAAATTTACCCCTGTACTAAGTTTACCCCCCTTATTTTACAAAGTTCCCCACATTTCCCAGGGGTTGGACCCAAGAAAATTCGATTCAGCACCCTTCAACTATATCAAAACATCTTCAAACCCTACTACAGCTCAAATGGACGTCATTTGTATGAAAATCACCAATTTGTAGTAAAATACGGTTCATCCCTTCATGTAAGACTGCACGGAAATTAGCCTAGCAGAAATCTTCTATAAAGGATCACATATACAAGGATGTACAGCTTATCCGTAAAGAGTCTTTATCTAGTCAAACTCAATGATAATTTACTACACAAAGGACACAAGCTCCAAAATTTCCGGCTCCGGTTTTTTTTTATTATTAGTATCCTAATCTGTACTGGTATAGAACACCTCTAGGTTACAACATCAATCGAACGATTTATGATTCATCTCCTAACTTGGTAAATTGTGGCAAATTATTTAAAGGGTTAAAGCAGCGAATTTTGCTGAAACGAAACTCGAAAAAAAGCATCAAAATTCATACTTCTTTTTATATTTTTTTTACTGGCATGATGTGCGAATATAACCTGCAAGGGGTTGGCTTGAAAGCCGTGTATAAAGAAAAGGCAGTACTTTTTATCCTATTCTGTAATTTCAGACGTGCGTATCACAATTCCGACTTGAGAATAAAACGCCTTTTCCGCGTGACTATTCAGATTTTCATCGTGATATTTTGCACCATGATCAACGCCGTTGACCTCAAACACAAACATTCTTGATTTTTGTTTATTCTGTACTGGTGTAAACCACACAGCTGTATAGTGTAGATTTGAGACCCGTCGCTGTATGTCTCGTTGCATGAGACAGGATGACAAATTTCCTCAAATCGACTTCATTTTTTTCACTATGTGGTTGTTGTTTTCTACGTTAAAGCAGTTATCATCGAATTGTACAACACTTATTCCTGCTTTTTAAAGTTAAAAATGCTATTTCTAAATTTTTTCGATTCTCTCGCAGTATCGATGCTAATCCCTTGTAATATGCGACTACCTTTAATTGTATTTGACTATTTTTGATTTATACACACAATCTATATATTTTGAAAAATCTCTTAGTCAGACCTTTAGTCCATTGTAAATAACTCGTCGAATACTATTGAGTCTTTTCTTTTCTCGTGTCCAAACTCTGTGGTTCTCAAATATGATCCGGATCCCGCCAAAGATGGTTACAACGTCTGCGGCTCACTGATCGCAAGGTCCTGTTTGTGCATTGTGCTCCAGCAGTGTGGCCAGACCAGAGGTAATTCCATTGTCTGTGGTCTTTCACAGCCACAGTTAAGTTATCCTGATCTGCTTCCAGATAGCCCCCACTTCTTGGCACGAACCTAGATCGCTTCCATGTCTTGTTCTCAATCTATTGAGGCATCGCCATTTCCTCCCATGAGGAGTCAGCTCCACGGTGCGAGATGCTCACCAGGTTCAATACGATAGATGTTTAATTGGTTATGGCAAGTCTTTCTTTCCACAAGGCGACTCTCTTAACCTCCTAGAGACTTTTCAGAGTTTGACTTTGCTTAAGAACTCTCCTCTGGCTTTAAGAACGGTTGGCAGCAGGTACCTGTCCAAACATTAGGGGCTCACATTGGGATACTTGACAGCTACCTCTTGCTGCCGCTACGCTAAACGACCCATAGCGGATTTAGGGGGGTCGCGCCCGGCGCGCGCCCCCTATTTTCTGCAACAAAGGCGCCGGGCGCCTTGTGATGTAGAAAATGCCTTTTGCCGCACAGCGCGCGGAGCGCTGTATATCTAGGAAAATTACTTTTGTTGGCGCCCTTGCCGACCAATTATAAATTTTCCGGCTCGCTGCGCTCGTCGGGTAGACCAAATTTGTTTTTCACTCTGTTTGAAATTCTGAAGAGCAGGAGGGTAACCTTCTTTGTTGTGTTGTTTTGGTGCGGCGTTGCCACTACACTCCCCTCCCCCTTCATAAGTTCGTACCGAGTGAAAAAAAATTTAAAAGGAATAGTGACTGGCGCCCCCCCCCCCCCTATTGAGATTCCTGGATCCGCCCCCTGACGACGGATGTCTGGTGGAGCAATTCCTGCTAGGATTTACAAGTTTTCCGTTGGAGTTGGTCGAAGACACCCTGTGATAAGCTGGCAGGATGCATTTAACGCTGGATCAAGCTTCTTGGCAGGGGTTGATCTTTCCCATACGGGCAGGCCATACTCTGCACATGATGTAGCCAGGGCAAAGTCCGTCCGATCTAGGGTTGTGAGCGGGCACCCCATCTTGTGCCAGTGAGTTTGTTCGAAATGGTTATTGCTTGAACATACTTTGCTCTTCGTCTTTCTCGATGTGGGTCTTATAAGAGAGAAAGAGTGCGGTCCAAGGTACTCCCAGTAACAGGGTTATTACAGTGCTCCATGGGAGTTCCAGACCAGGTAACTTTACGCTGACGTTTTGACTTCACGGTTGCGTAGATGGAAAGCACACACCTGAAGTCTTAATGGATTTGCACGTAGGTGGGCTTTCCTCATAATAAGGAGTGATTTCATCCAAAGCTTTTTGGAGAGTCTCTCTTCAACAACTTGTGCGCTAATTCCACGATCGTCTGCATAAATAAAACGACAGGTTCCTGCACTCCGAGGTTGGTTGTTGGGATATATGTTGAACAGGAGCGTGCAAGCACCCTCCCTTGTGGTAGACCATTCTTGAGCCTACTCCATCGGCTCTTCTTCGCTCTACTGAACAAAGAACATATGCCTGTTTGCCAGCATCCTCGATAAGCTCAGTCACTCGGATGTCCTTGGTAATTTCCAGATTCTTCTGGAGTATGCATCTGTGATTAACAGTCGTATGCTTCCTGATAGGTCACTAACACAGCTCCGTACATACCCTCTCTAAACCATCCTCAATGTGTTGAGTAGGTTGAGTACTTGGCTTGTGTTGATTTGCCTGGCCGGAACCCTGCTTGTTCTGGTATGAGGTGTTCTTCGATCACAGGTGCAATACGCTTGAGCAGGAGGCTTCAAAGGATTGTAGGTATGGCGAAGGAGTGATATAGGTCTGTAGCTCTTGGGGTTGGATGGATCTTTTCCAGGCTTTAGGAGTGCCATAACACATGTGCTTTCCTCCAGATTCTTTGGGAGCCTGTGGGAAATAAGGCAGCATTGTAGAGCTCAAGAAGCCATTCCTTTGCTACTGGTCCAAGATTTTTTAGTTGCTCAGTGAGATGTTTCAAGGCCTACTGCTTTTCCAGGTTGAAGTTTAGCAATACCAGATTCCAAATCGTCCATGTTGAAGGGGCGAGTGAAACCATGGTCACCACTATCCTCTGTGGTCGTTTGATCTTCTGGGGTTTCTTGCTGCACTTGCCACTTAATAAGCAGTTGGTGGGCAACTTGGACGGGTGTAACATTTGGCTGCTGTTGAGGTTCTGTTGGATCCCCTCGTAGCTTTACACGGGTAGACCATGCTTTCTTACTATTGAGTAAAATACACGCATACACTATAGTGGGTATAGTGTTTATCAATAGTATTCCTGTTCCGATTCTCAATATGTTCAGCTCCATGGCTATTCACAACCCCAAGATGCTGATTGGCGGCGCTTAATTACATATACCTACAAACTAGTCCATACGATTGCTAATTTTTTTATAACTGTTTCCTGTTTTCAGAATTAATTGCGATTGTTTGGCGAGGTTTAATGAACCATTTGCTTTTGCGATAAAGATTTTTCACGTGGACGAGTGGAGGTCCCTTAGTATGTCCTTATTTGTGTTTTGTGCCAAATTTGGTGATTTTTCCACCGTGTCAGGAAGTATTTGGCTAAGCCACCTAACTATTATTTAATCCATCCGTGCTAGTGATGAATGAATAAAAACAGTCATTCAAATGCTAGTGAAGCATTCTTTAACAGGCGGACTAACGTTTGGTTGAAAAGCAAATACTTGCAAATTTTACCAAACTATCGTCCTCTTGTTTGATCGCTGGTAGAAATGAAATGGCTCGTGTTCTGCCTATATACTTTGAGGGCCATTTCTGTTTGCCTCCTAACATTAAAGATATAATTGTAGAAATTTACACATAAATTAATTATATATGTGTCCTTTATTAAATTTGAGAAATTGCAGAATTTAGGAGTAGATAAAGAGAGTTCAACTGAGCTTCAAATTCATTACCATTGTCCTCTAAGATGAATAATGTTAGAGTTACAACAGTGTGAGTCTAAAAGCCCGACATTAAGAATAAAAAATAATTCAATAGTAAAGAATTATTTATATGCTCAAAGGTTTGCTGTTGGATATAAGAGAGATACGGCCTTCGACATCGTTAATTTGGGTGTCATATTGGACTTTGGAGGAAGAGTACGCCTATTTGCTGAAGAGACTTAAAAATCCTGTTTTGGTCCATTTTGAGCCACACAAAGATGCATCGTTTACATATGAATGCAATGGTCTTCACCAGTGCTTTTTTGGTAAAAACATTTAAAACACAACCAAATATTGTCACACATTAGAAAAGGTGGGAGGATAATTGCAGGATTATAAAATGAATATCCCCTATATTACAAAAGACAATGTTGAGTGAAAAAAACTGTTCATGTCCCCGTCCGGGAATTTAGAAAGTCAAGCTGGCTGGTGTAAGACCACAGTTTAACTTTGGATCAGCAAGTTTTCATTGTTTTAACCTACACGAAACTTGGGAATCAAAAGCGAAACCATAGAGATTTTGTATTCAGAGCTTGAAAAACAAGCGCCATTTATTTTTAGCTTTTAATTCCAATTTATTTACACTTCACGTTTAGGTCTTCTCGCAATTTATGGACACTGACATATTTATTTGTGCATAATAATATACCTTAAAAAATAGTTTTCAAAAAGAAATGAATATTTCTGTCTTTTTGAGCCCAAATTTTCACGTTTTTTTTTGAAAACAATGTTTTGGGCCCCTAATTTGCAGCCCAAATAACAAATTTCATTGGGGTTGTGTTTATTGACCCTTCACTGTGGTAAAATTTCCGGTGCACAAATTCACTCGGGAAAGTGTTTCCTTGTGGGGAGGGGGGTCCCAACGGGAGGAAAACCCCTTGGTCACTTAGTGTTAAAATAGCACAGTAAGGAATGTCATATTTACGTGCGTCCGTTAGTTGATATTTTCACTGAAAAGCGAACTAGTATAATTTCACCAAAACTAACTGGTCCCCCATTAGTGGCCGGGTAATTTTTTAAACTGAAATTGGTCCTCCGTTATGTGGGTCCCTTTCAGCAACCCCTGGAACTATCATGGGTGCCCAACGAAAACCAAGCCCACCCCCGTCAACACGTTCAAATTTAGTCAAGACTTTCATCCTTCATTCCTCACACTGGGCAGTCTTGGGCACTAAAGCTGAACGCATAACGATGTACAATCACAGCGTAGTTACGAAAACGCAAAAAAATACACACCGGAGACAGCCGGAACAGTTGTGATATGCATAACTTTTACACTTTTCTTGTTCGTATATAAATTTTTCAAAAAATCCTCGCCGATAATCGATTGGGGCAGAGGGATTACGATCAAAAGGTCACTGTTTAAATCCCTTCCTTTGTGCGGGTGAATGGAAAAACAGATAAACGATGGTGGAAGTCTTGTGCTTCATCTCTTTCTTTCATGCTTTATGGGCTATTGGTATAATACGCACATTAATAGGGCGGTAACCCTATTAACTAAGGTCGAACCCTATACAAACTATATCTCTTTTATCCTTATAATGATACAATAACATTGGTGTACATTTGAACAATATTTGACTGATTTCAAATTTAATTAAAAAATTTTACCCCCTATTTTTACAAAAGTTTCCTCCCCACATTTCCCAAGGTTGGACCCAAAAATTCTGATCAGCACCCTTCAAACTAATATAAAAACTCTTCAAAACCTTTCTTCCCCAAACTCAGAAGGGGTTCTGATTTATAACCCTACTAAACCTATGGACGTCATTTTGTAGGAAATCACAATTTTGTAGTAACCATTCCGGTTCATCCGTCATAAAAGGATCAAAGGATTACAAGGATTGTACAGCTTTATTCCGTAAAAGTCTTTACTCTAGTCAAACTCAGGAATACTTAACACCATACACAACGACACACACCAAAAATTCGGATCCGGTTGTTATTTATTATTATACATAGTATCGTATAGTACTGGTATAGAACCCATCGGTTCTTACAACATCAAATGGAAAGATTGATTCATCTCAAACTTTGGATTGTCAATTTAAAATTAGGCGACTACCTTTAGTTTTAGTTGACTATTTTTGATTTTACTACAACACACATATATATATATATTTCAAAAATCTCTTTAGCTTTAAGTCCATTGTAATAACTCGTCGAATACTATTGGTAAAATTACACTTAATACACTACAGTGAGTATAGTGTTTATCAATAGTATTCCTGTTGCTTTCTCAATATGTTCAGCTCAATGGCTATTCAACAAACCTAAGATGGCGGATTGGCGGCGCCTATATACCTACAACTAGCCCTAACGATTGCTAATTTTTCTAATAACTGTTTCCTGTTTAGAAATTAATTGCTATTGTTTTGGCGAATGGTACTTAACATTTGCTTCGTGATAAAGATTTTCAACTGTGGGACGAAGATGATTTTCCTTGATGTATTTCCCTTATTTGTGGTTTGTGCCAAAATAATTAAAATAGTAAGATTATTTGTGCTCAAATGTTTCCTTTGGATATAAAGGATAACAGCCTTCGAAAACGTTTAATTTTGGTGTCATTTGGACTATTCAGGAAGAAGTTATGCCTAATTTACTTTAAAAAAAAAAAAAAAAAAAATCCTTTTGGGGCCATTTTGAGCCACCCAAAGATGGGCATCGTTTACATATGTAGAGCATGCATGGTCTTCACAAGTGCTTTTGGTACAAACATTTCACACCAAAATCATTGTCTAACAATAACATAGAAGGTGGGCTAATAATTGCAGGATTATAAAATTATATTTAATATCCCCGACATTACAAAAGACAATGCTGGTGAAAAAATGTTAAATGTCCCAGAGAAAGAAAGTCAAGATGGCTGATGTAAAGGACCCCAAGTTTACTTTGGCTCCGCAAGTATTAAGTGTTTAACCTACAACGAAAAATTGGGAATCAAATGAAACCCATAGGTTTTGATTGCTTGAAAAAAACACGCGCCAATTTAATTTTAAGTTTTAATTCCAATTTATTGAAAGAAAAACGTCAGCTTTAGTTCTTTTCGCAAATTCTGGACCATGAGATACTGTATTATGCAATATAAATACATTAGAGGAGGTAAAACAAAAATATCTGAGCAATTCATTAGTTTCATGAACTGAGGAAATTGATCTGGAATGATTTTCCATAAATCGAACATTATGATTGAACGAGTGGTAATTTGATTTGTTGAAGGTATTTTTAACTTATAATTATGTTGAACAATACACCGTTTAGTGGAAAAAACTGATATGTTTTGACTGCATATGAATATACATCAATACAAAAATGAAAATTGCACGTGTGAATGGCTTTGCTGAGTTAGGTAGACGTCGGTGTACAGTCTCTCCGCATTGTTGGGTAAAAGTGGCCAAAACAGGAATTTTTGGGGTATCTCCGCAAAAACAAAAATGTGAAGTTTATCGGAACCCAAAGCTGGAAAGACATCAAATAAAAAAACCTTATGATAGCCTGTTTATTCATGTTAAACATCCAAGGAGCAAACATTCACAAATATCGGTTGACCTTTAAAAATATTTTCGGAAGTGGGATTTTAGTGACCCCACCTGTAACCTGATCTTTGAAACCGCATGGTTATAGGCCTCCAAAAATATCGTGACAACGTAACGATAGTTTATGTTCTTAAACAAAGTTATTTTACAGTTGGTGAAAGGTTGAAACAAAATCTTCTACATAATTATTTTGGGCATGCACTGGAGACTCGTACTCTCTGGAGGCAATTACATTATTTACAATGAGATAGAAGGGATTGGCGCCCGGGGGCAGGGACACAAAGGGGGTGCCTTGGTCAATTCGTAAGCAATGAGCGCGCGGAGACGCTGCGAAAATTTGCACAGATTCTTTAATAGGGTTGGAGTTTCAAATGGCTTAGTTGAGATGGGCGGGCACAAAGTTTGACTTTCACCGCTTCGGAGGGAGCAGAAATCGATCTGGTCGATCGGTCGTCCTTGTCCCCTAGCTACGCCACTGACTCTTTTATCATTGCAAAAAGCATTAGGTTAAATAAATAGAGCAAGCAACATAAAAGAAATGATTGCGACGAATAAGACTATTGTAGTTAGTTTTACGTTTTTTCTTTTTACATTGCAGAGGAAAGATGGGAAAAACAGGGTTGCCGAGGGCAAAGTACAGTGTTCTGGTCATGGTTAATTCCAATAATAGCTTGGATAGAAGTCGGCCAGATTCTTCTAACATTATTTTGGCGAACAGAAATCTTCACTTCAGCCCGGTGAGCCGATTCCCATCGTTCCGGTCACCAGAAAATCTGGTCATCTTCAAAAGAACAGGGGGTAATGCTGGTTCCAGAAATCTTCGCGATCATACTGAAAAAACCATGCGCGACGACTGGACGGTGTAAATTCGTCAGACATTCAAATCAAAAACAAGAGCGCTGCCTCCTTGGTGATGGTTTGTCCCGGGTTAGTAGTTCCTAGTCCGAGCCAGTTGGCTGTATGTAATAGGTAAAATGAAAAAAGGTTTGCAATCCCACATGACGACAAAACGACGGAGTCTTGAACATCATCACAGTCCACCACCCAGTAAGACATAGCCTCTATAAGCCAAGAAAAACGGTACCTGCTGCGTTCCGGTCAGCTATTGCGCAGTTTCGCGAGTAGCCATTGCCTTTATCTTTTGCCGGCAAGGATGGACCTGGAGGATTGTCAGAGCTGCCTGGACAACAGGTTGTACATTGATATGAAAGCGGGTATTTTTGTCCAGTTTTCAACTTCAATGCCAACGTGACCATAATTAAATTAGGGTCCATCAAAGCATATAGCGATGTTGCGGACAGACTAGAACCCTGCCGTGATAGAAGCAAGCAGCGGGCCATACTGAGCCGCGGAAATGCTGTCAGGGGGCACCCCGCGAACTGCATCATTTCCAGGTACTTACAAAATACTGAAAAAAGAAAAAAAGTCCTTAGTGACAGAAGAAAACTGGTATACAGTAGTTGCTGCGCCAATGTTGCGTTCCCAAAGTTGATATCTTTCGTCTAGCTCGGGACAAAAGAGGTCCGAGAGAGCTTGGGCGACAAATAAAAAGTTTGTATTTTAAAAAACTTTACACAACTAAGGTAACCAATCAAAACCTTACGAGTTCATACGACTGCCGCGACCTTGGCTGCCTGCACCACAGCTCCAATTTCGCGCCAGTTTTCGCCCATACATTGTGTTCTTGTAAAAGTGGTTGGTAATGTTTGATTGATCAGTTTTGTGCTATTTTGAAAAACAATTGACGATTCTTTCGAATGGCCCCAAATTAAGTAGGGGAATTATGAAAATGTAATGTAGGAAAATGATTTTCTGTCATTGTTTAAATTCCGAATGTAGCTTGTTGTAAAATAAAAAAAATACGAAATTAAGGATACTGCGAAAATAGACACTATAAAAGAATACCAAAGAACTTACTGCATTCCAAATAGTCATGGTTGAAATGGTGTTGATGAATTTTGAAAGTATTGAAAGTATTGTGAATTTTGGGGTGAAAAGTAAATTGGCACAGAGGGTAGCTATTGATATGCTTAAAAATTAATTTAAAAAAAGAAAAAACCTAAAAAATTAAAATGGCCGCCATTTGTCAAAAAAATGGCTGCCACCCTATAAAAAGGCTTAATGTATGGGTTTCAAAAACATAATTTAAACTTTATTACTATAGGACAGATAAGAACTTGGTTTAACCTTATAAAAATCAATAATTTTTGTTATGTTTACCAAAATCGTATAGTTTAATTCAAAATGGCGTGGTTCAACACATTGGGAGCTAAATTCAAGATGGCTTGCGCCGCGCGACGCACAGGAAAAAACTGTTATTTTGGGAGTTAAACAGTGCAAAAACCAGGGGTTTCGTTGATTTTCTAAAAACTTTGGGCCCTCAAAACAGATCCAAAACCTACATTTTGTTGTTGTTGTAAATGCACAATGTTACAGATATAAAAAATGGGCTGCCATATTCAAAATGGCTAACAAATAAAAAAAATGGCAGCCACTGTTAAATGTGATTATGTTAAGGTAGTATTGATTTTAGATTGTGTCATGGTAATGATTGATTTAAATCAACAATTATAAAACACAATGGTGTTCTTGGATATGGTTAAAAATTCATTGTTAGTAATGTCTGTATGTATTACATAAACAAAGATGGTGCTGGTCATGTTCAAAAATGCTGCCACTTAATCATTAAAAAATGCTTCAAAATGTATGCTGATTTTTTTTGTTAAGTTGTACCTCACAAGTTTAAATGCCATTTACACGTACGTTTTATGTTGCTGTCTTGTACTTGTACAAATGTTAATAATTTATAAGAATGTTTGCCCATATTCAAAATTGCTGCGAATGTACTGGTAGTATAGACTGTCATTATTTATAGGGGGAGTAACTTTAATTAAGTTTAAAGATAAAAATACCAGAAAATTGATGTTGTTTGTCAGGCATTACTGTTACAAAAAATTACAAAAGATTTTTGGGATTGTTTCGGTCTTCATTTTACTCATCATTCTCATTTTGTATTTCTTATAACTTGTTATGTATGCCATTTCCTATCATGTTTAAGACTCTATAGCTTATAGCAGAGTAGTTGTAGTGTCAGTGGTGATGGTGTTGTAATAATCAGATACTGCTCAAGGATGCCAAAATAGGGGCCGTGCGTTGCGTCCTGTGGACACAGACGTTGTTTTGTTTTTTTTGGTTTTTTTCAAGTTTTTTATTTTTTTTATTTTTTTTATTTTTTTTCTGTAGCCTTTTCAAAAGCAAGTCAAACCTCACTGGCACTCTGGCTTAGCAAGTTGGTACTGGAAAGAATTGCAGATTCATAGCAGCAACAATTTTTATATTGCCCTAGGGAAGATACTCAGGACCAGTGAACGTGTTGGTCTTGCTGATCATTCAAACCTTCCAACCGCTTTGCACAAAGGGAAAGAGACAACATGGGATGAAGCCAGCAAAATCTTCCCCGATGTTGTTAAAAAAAATTTGGCTTTGCAACCTTGGAAACAGAAATCCTCCTTCAGAAGATACTTTGAAAGAAAAAAGAAACTAATGGCCAACAATTGAAAGAATTTGTTCTAATTGTACGGGACAGGAAACAATCTTCGTGGAGGAGTTTTGATGATGATTGTCGTAGAGAGGCTATTTTGCTCATAAATGGGAGGATCCATCCAGTGGCGGATCCAGAATCAGAAAAGCAGGGGCGCAAGGAAGAGTTAAAATATGCGAGTATCGGCAAACAGACTAATTAATGCAGACAGAACTATTATTGAAAGTCGGAGTATGTTGTATCAAGTGGGACCACTATACGAAATTCCTAGCTAACAATACATTTGTAAAGAGTTAATGTGAACCAGTTCAACGTGGTGGTTGATAACACGCAATTTTTTAACTATACTTTGCGGGCCCATGCTTCTGATTCACGGATCCCGCCACTGCTGTTATTGAGGTCATTTTACCTACCACAGATGCACGTATCAACAACACCAACAGAGCAGCAATCAGGCAGGACATTGCTGGGGCAAGCATTGCTGCGAGCTCCAGGTGAGCTACAGATCCAGCAGACTGGGGTCGGAAAATTCCAGCTTCACAGTTGTGAGGGAAATTGTATGGACAAAACCTTACCAAAGGCATCAAAAAGAATGTCAAAAAACTGATGTGGGCTTGTTGGTTAATGTACAAATAGAAGGATGTCTTGCGTGGAGGCAAGTGTGGTAAAGGGATTCTTGTGTATTCGGATCCAAAAACACAAGGGTTCTCAAAGGGTGATCCAGCCCGAGGGCTGGCCATGGTATAACAAGTCTGGCTGCTTTCTGAATTCTGCAATGCGGTTCCTTGGTCTGTGCATGTTCATTGTTGCGCCAACATTGGGTCAGACAAAGAGATGTTCCATTGTCTGTGGGCTGCTTTTGCTGTTCCACATTTCTTACAGTATCACTGATCTGTTCCAGGTAGCCCACTCTGGCAAGGGAAACCTTGGATTTCGTCCGATTCTGGTTCTCAAATCTGTTGAGACATCCCATTCAACTCACGAGGGAGTCAGCTTCAAGTGGAAGATGATCACTAGGTTCAATACCGATATATATTACTTTATTTGGTACCATTCTTTTTCTTTCCACAAGGCGGACTCTTTAAAAAAAACTAAATTTTCAAGAAACTTTAAAAAACTCTTCTCTCTGGATTTAAAGGGACAGTTAGCAGTTCTTTTTGTGCTGGGACATAGTGTCCTTTACCATTAGATATTTGGCAGCTTCGCTCCTGCAGGGTTCGCTTACACTACGACAGATGGATGGTGGGGCAATACTGCCTAGGATGTATAAAGTTGTACTTGGTAAGTTGGCGACGACATTCTGTTGTGATAAGCCTTAGGAAGGCATTTATGCTGGGATCAAGCTTCTTGGCATGGGTTGACCTTTCCCATAAAGGCAAGCATTATACGCTACACATAAGTTGACCTGTTTAAGGGTCAACATTAAGTCGCTACCAAATGGGTTGACCTTTCCCATACAGGGCAACGCATTACGTACCATAAGTGTAGACAGGAAAAGGCCGTCGATCTTGGGGTAGGTGGGCGAGCACCCTCTTGTGTCAGTGAGTTTGCTCAGATGTTATTGCGTGAACATACTTTACTCTTTCGTCGTCATGAGGTGGGTATTAGAAGAGGAGAGCGCGGGTCGGTCCAAGGTAGACAGAACTATAACCTGTGTTCGGGTGTTCAGACCAGGTATTTACGCTGACATTGAGAGCGGACAAGATAAGCGCAAATCAGGTAAGCGCTCGACTCCAGTGGTGCTCATCCATGCGTTTAGGCGTGCGTTCGAGCCTGTGAATTCAGCTATCTTGTAATTTCCTGGACAAGAAAATTAAACCGATCGGTCGTTTCTTGGTCACGCGATTACCCATGCGGATACTTTGGGAAGCTGGTCCCGGGTCTTTGCGATGGTTTATCTCGATGTAGTTTGGCCTGACTTAAAGGGAAAGCGGCTGATCCCGTATCTGCGCATCCCTTGAAATGATGGCTAAATGTTTAGGTCTGGGTGGGGGCCACCAGTGATCAGCGGACCCATTTGTGGAAAGCGCTTAGAGGCCATAGCATAAGGCGCTATAATAAATCTACGCTTTTATTATTATTATTATATTGGGCTTCACGGTGCGTTCGATGGAAAGACACACACCTGTGTATTGAAGGGATTTTGCACATATTGGTGGTTTCTATCCAAAGATTTGGAAGACTCTCTTCGGCAAACTGAGGACGTGCTATTGGTCATAGCAGCTTGGCGCGATGTAGATGGAATTATGCCCAGGCTTTAGAAGTGGCCCAGGCTTTAGATGTTTTTCAAGGGGCCTACTGCTTTTCTGGTTGAAGTTTTTTTGAAGTTTAGCCATTGCCGGTTTTCAAGTTTTGTCCATGTGAAAGGGGAGAATGAAAAACCAGGTCGCCACTATACCTCTTACGGTAGGTCTAGTTGATTTCTTGGGGCTTCTTTGCTAAATTTACCAGTAGATGGGGCACAAATTGGTGGGGTGTAATATTTGGACTGCTGTGGTTTGTGGATTACACCTTCGGTGGTATGCCATGGCTTTCTTGATCTTATGGGGTCATATCGGTGGATTTCATGTAAGGTGTTGCCGGTTTGATACTTTCATCTGACACTTACTCACCTTTAGCAGTTCTTGGGTAGTAGTTTTTGAGATGTTTTAGCTGAGAAAGGAGCAGCTTCAAACATGGGGATGGAATACCCTAGGATATCCTTTAGAACATTTTTGAAAGGCCTGGGTAATATTCAGTCCACAGCCTCTTGAATCTCAGGGTGCAGTTTATTTTATTCACTAGTTGGGCAAAATTTTTCATAGTTTGGACGCTAAACCCTCTTCACGTTTCTGATCCAGGTCATCAGCGATTCCTTGCCAGTCTGCTTTTCAGTAGTTAAAAAGCGCAGCTTAAAGGACCGTTGTTTGGCCGTACTGCAGGCATTGACAGCTACTGACTTGTAGTTGCGGTAGTGGAATAGGATTCAGACCATCTTGCTACACAGGTTTAGAGATGTTTTTGCTAAAAAATAGCATAGATCGGTTTGTAACCTCTCTTCCAATGGGCCCACTTATTAAATAAATGGCGGGCCAGGCTTAGCTTTTTACAAAAAGGGGTCTGGGAAGGTGATGATCATTGAATATCGTGTTGATGTCTAAAACAATCTTAACAGCTTGGTCCTCTAATTGCCTTCAATGTAGCCCATGAACATGGCTGTTGAGTTGAAATCGCCAATGAAGAAAATGGGTTGGTGCAATTCCCGACATGAATCGAGGTCTTGAACTCTACTGTGCGAAGAGTTGTAGACGGATGTAAAACTTTGATATAAGAGTGAGCTCAACGGTGAGGACTTTCCGATTGTTGCTCAGCAGATATTGAGGTTCTGATAAAACGGGGGGCCTGTTATCACAGAAATTACACTTCAAAAAAAAAACCTGTCGATGGTTCGAGTGTCTCTCGATGTCAAGGAACATTCCTGGTATGGTTGGGTGCTGGACTATCAAGTTCCTCTGTGGGTTTCCGGAAGACATAATGACATCGCATTACAGATTGTTCCACATGGTCAGCCATAATTGTTACTTTTTTCACATAAAATTAAAAAAAAAAACCTACACATTCAATGAAGTTATAGTCAAGGGCAGACCTTACAAAAGCAACTTCATGCTCTAGAGTAGAAACAATATACATCCTATTTGCCAAATGTCAAATGATTTAACGTAGGTCACATTTATTTAGTTCTAGTCCATATAGTTGGGACTTACTATAAGTTCTGGCACTACCAAAAAAAAAAACATCTTATCAATAGGAATTTTATCATGGAAAGATTAGTGAGACATTTGCTTACACATTTAATTAAGGCTACCAATGTACTTCTATAGAGGCATCATTGTGAAGTCGCTGTAGGAAGTGCCCAAATATACCATTTGTTGACCCAGCAATCGGTCAAAAAAACAGTTAATACAAGGATATATATATAATATATATATATATATATATATTATATATATATATATGTTAATATATATATATTATATATATAGATTATATATATAGGTATATATAATATATATATATCATAGTACCCAACACCGAGGATGGTGCGGGTTTTTTTAACAGAGGGCCTTATTTGGTTATTTATTTATATATGTTTTCCTTGTACTTTTTAAACCCTGATTTTTTTATTGTATTATGTTATCTTTAGGCTATTTTGCAGTGCAGTAAAATTTGTTTAGTAGCGATTAATAATTCCAATGATTTATTTATTTTCTTTTTACGGATACTATTATGTCTGTTCGTAAAGAATAAATACGTATTGCGTTAAAACATTTATGCACCTTTACTGGTAATTTTCTAATGAAAACAATTGATTTTCAGAGAACAAGTAAAAATTATGTTTAAGTTCTAAAAGTTAATAGGGTTTGCTGATGCATCACTTGCAGAAGTCAATCGGAAAGAGGATAGTTTTAATGAAAATATGGTATTGTGTACAATCCTTCTTGAAATGTAAAATGGAAATGAAAAAATGAAATGAGGACGTGAAGATGACAATACAATCAAAGATGGGACAATGTAATAAAATTATGGACAATAAAATAATGGAAAAATGCCAATAAATGGTTCAAAGTTCTAGTTATTTATTTCCTTCATTTAGAACAACGGTTTTATTGAAACAAATACGATGTTGTAACATATTTAACTCAAGTACATATTTTTACAACAAAATCCGTGTAAGTTTATTTTAAAGTTATTTGCAAGTTTATATGAGGTACTAGTACAGTAATAGAGTCTTATAATATTGTTCTAATAATTACAACCATAAGGTGCCGCCATAATGTGAATTTTAAAATGAAATGGGGGGAGAGCATCAACACGGGGTACCCAAATGGGCTTTTCATCTTTTTTAATTCCCACCCCTTGCCATTACAAATATTGAGTACTAGGTGGATAATTCTATTCAATTCATGAAACATTGGATAACTAATAATATGACAGGGGACAAAAACTAAGTGGGTGCAACTTAAAAGCCACACTTAATTTTACCCTCAAAAAAATGTTTTTAATAACACCCCTATACTTAAACCATTACATGGTTTGTATTTTTTTGTTTCCCGGGAAGGGGGGGACTCTTGGATTTTGGTCAGGTACCAATGCTCGTTTCAAAAAAGAGGGACCTTTGCTGCAAAAGGGCGGAAACTATGCGGGGCGGTAAAGGTATTCAAATTTACAATAAACAAGTTCTAGTCCCGCAAGGGGTATCAAAATTCAGTGGTTGATTGTGGAATAGTTCCATGATACCAATGGTGAAAAATAACCTAAGGCAGATCAGCAAAATATACTAAGTGTGCTTAATTGTCGGGCAGGTAGACCAAGACATCATTTTTCTGGTATGTTTAAGGTAATTTTTATCCAAGGGTGTTATTGAGAACACAGGTTCCCGATTTTGTGAAAGCAATATGGTCTGAACGGGAGCCATAGTCGGGGGCACGATACACCGGATGATGGGAAGGGAAAGGAAAAAAGCGTGAAACTAATGTTGCGTTGATTGAAGAGTCCAATGGAATTGGAAGTGCCCTATTCATTACCGTTGTAGCCGACTGTGAGTACGGGGACTCTAAATCGAAGCTAGTAATTCTACAACTGATAACTTACGTAAATTGTTTACCGTTATTGGGGTTATTATTTTCACTGGATTTTCACTTTAATTTCAAACCACAACCTGGTCAGTTTAGGGAATATAAATAAGCAATAAATGAATAAAGGACACCGCCGTGTAATCAGTAATCCATAAAGGTGACGATCGAATGCGATTTGTAAAACCTAATTAACTCTATAACAATTATCCAAGCTGAGTGACAGGACAGTCCCACCCTGTCGTTAGCCTTCTGTAACATACCTTAGAGGTTGGTGTTAATGAGAGTTCTGGCCTTGGTATAAGTCAAGCACGGCGTACTGGGCGGTGCATTATTCAATTGCTAGTGGGTTAATTAATGTTTTAACGCTTGATAAGACATGTCCAATTAATGCACGGATTTGGTTTTTCAAAATTTGGATCATAGATGCACCATGGAAATCAAAAGTTGAGGTAAGCGGGAATTCGCGAATATAATTTCCCGCGGAAAACAAAAAGAAAAAACACTTGAAAAATAAGTTCAAAACTTCGGAACCCCCCCCCCCATCAATACTGCAGACGGCCCTGCATTTGGGGGGGTAAGGTAATGGTCACGCGATTGGCGTTGAGTGTGAGTGTTATTCCTGAAAAGTTCAAACCTTATGGAGGTTGACATGGGGTTAGGGATTGAGTTAACCCAGTCATTCATATATCGTTTATTGCCACATGCAGTATTTCTTTTACGGGAAATAGTTTAGCGATTATTATATGAATTAAACATAATAGGATTATAGGATGTAGTTTATACACGAGTTGTTTTAGTTAATGCGCAGCTTAAAAGACACGTTGTTTGGCCTTACTGCAGAATTGACAGTAAGCTTGGTAGTTGAGTTAGTGGAATAGGATTTCAGACCAATCTTGCTACACAGGCATGACAGGTTAGAGATGTTTTACAAACAATAGCTAGATCAGGTTTATAACCTCTCTTCCAATGGCATATTAAATAATGGCGGCAGCTTAGGGTCGTGAAGGTGATGATATGATGTTGATTGTCTCACCAATCTTCCACAGCTCCTGTCCGTCTTAATTGCTTCAATGTAGCCCCCTTGAGTACTATGGCTTTGAACTCGCCAATGAAGCAAATGAGGTTTGGTGGGAATTCCAGAAATTGAATCGAGGGTTCTTGAAAATATACTGTCGAGAGTGTAGACGGATGTAACTTTGATAGAGCTGAGCTCAACGGTGAGGACTTCGAGGTGTCAGCCGATATTGTGGTTACTTAACAACGGGGCCTGTTTCACATAAGTAGAACTTCAAAACGTACGATGTGGTCTCTCGGTGACAAGGACAATTCCTGGTAATGGTTGGGTGCTGACTATCAGTTCCTCTGTGGGGTTCGGAAGACAGTATGACAATCGCATTACCAGATTGGACAATTCAGCAAGAAGTGTTATTTTTTTCAAAAAAACCCTACACCATTCAATGCAAGCTATATCAAGCGCAGTCCTTACAAACAACTTCCTGCTCTAAGTAGAAACAATATACATCCTTCTGCCAAATGTCAAAATGATTTGAAGTAAGGTCACATTTATTTAGTTCTAGTCCTTAGTTGGATATTATATAAGTCGGCATAACAAATAAAAAAAACATCTTAATCAATAGGAATTTTCATGGAAAGTATTTAGTGAACCTTTGCCTAAACATTGTTATTAAGGGCTACCAATGTACTTGTAGAGTCATCATTTTTGAATTCGCTGTAGAAGTGCCACATAATACGATTTGTTTCCCCAGCAGCGGTCCAAAGAATAAGGAAATGACTACGGAGAGACGAGATAGAGATTATGTAGAGAGACGAAAGTTATTATATATAGAGATAGTAATAGATATATATATAATATATAGTATATAGGATATAGAGATATATTAGATATTATCTACCCCAACACGAGATGTGAGGGTTTTTTAACAGGGGCCTTATTTGGTTATTTTATTTATATTATTTCTGTACTTGTTTAAACCTTATTTTTTATTTATTCATTTTATCTTTAGGATATTTGCGTAACATTTGTTTATTAAGTCGATTTGAATAATTCCAAATATTTATTTATTTTTCTTTTTACGGATACCTATTTATGTCTGTTCTTAAAGCATATTGTATTGAGTAATTTTATGCACCTTTACTGGTAATTTTTAAATGAAACATTTTGATTTTCCAGAAGAACAAGTTAACATTATGTTTAAGTTCTAAGTAATAGGTTTGCGATGCAATAAATGGCAAAAGTAAATCGGAAAGAGGATAGTTTTAATGAAATATGGTATATTGTGTTACAATCTTCTTGAAATTGTAAATGGAAATGAAAATGCATGAGGTACGTGAAGATGACAATACAATCAAGATGGGACAATGGTAATAAATATGGACATGATAAACTATGGAAAATCGCAATTTTTTAATAATGGTGCAAGTTCTAGTTCATTTATGTCTTCATTTAGACAACGGGTTATTGAACAAATAGGAATGTTGTACAGATATATTACCATCAAAGTACCTCATTTTTCAACAAATGTGAAAGGTTTATTAAAGTTATTTGCATCAGTTTTATATGAGGTACTAGTACAGTAATAGCAGTCTTATAATATGATGATAAAAATAATACCAAAACAATAAGTTGGCCGCATAATGGAATTTAAATGAATGGGGACGGGAGAGATTAAAACGGTACACCAATGGGCTTTATTAATCTTTTTAATCCCAACCGTGCCATTAAAAAAATATGAGTAATATCGGGGATAATTCATATTCAATTCATAAACATTTAGGACCAAATAATAAATATGAAGGGGAAAAAAAAAAACTAAGTGGGTGCCATTAAACGCCACACTTATTTTACCCCAAAACTGTTTAATAAGAACTTATACGTCTGAAACAATTATCATTGGTTTTTTATGTTTTGTTTCCCGGGAAGGGGGGACTTTTGGATTTGGTCATGGGGTACCCATGCTCGTTCCAAAAAGGAGGGACTTGCTGCAAAGGAGGAACTATGCGGGCCGAGTAAAGGTATATTCAAATTTACAATAAACAAGTTCTAGTCCCGCAGGGGTATCAAATTAAGTGAGGTGAGTACATACATCTTGTGCTAAGTTCAATCGATACATGTGAAAAAATAACCTAAGATATCAGCAAAAATAACTAATAAGTGTGTAATTTCGTGCAGTAGCCCAAGCATCATTTTTCTTGTATTTTAAAGGTACATTTTATCCACGTGTATTGAGAACAGTGTCCCGAGTGAAAGCAACATAGTTCTGCACGGAGCCATAGTCCGGGCTCAATACACATAAAGGAAGGAAGAGTGAAACTAAGGGGGACCGGGGAAGAGTGAAACTGAATTGAGTGCCCTAGTCCTTACCGTTGTAGCCGAATGCGAGTACGCCAGGACTATAATTAATAGCTATTACTTATACACTGTATAAAACTTTACACTGAAATGTTCCCGTTATTGGGATATTTTCACTGGATTGCACTGTAAATTTCACCAAAACCTGAGTCCCGTTAGGGATATTAAATAGCAATAAAGGACAAGTGTAATCTAATCAAATACAGGTTGACGATCGAATGCGATTTTTAACCTAATTAACTCTAATAACAATTATCCAAGCTTGATTGACAGGGACGTCCACCCGTCGTTAGCCTTCTGTACATAACCTTAGAGGTTGTTGTAATGAGCGTTTCTGGCCTTGGTATAATCAATGCACGCGTACTTGGCGTGCCTTATTCCATTCTAGTGTTTAATAATGTACGCTTGATAAGACATGTTCCAATACTGCACGCATGTATATTCAAATCGGATGCATAATGCCCGCATGCATATCAAATTTGATTAACGTACATTCGCGAATATAATTTTCCGCGAAAACAAAAGAAAAACACTTTGAAATAAGTCAACTTTTCGGCACCCCCCCCAATCAATCCTGCTACGGCCCTGCATCTGGGTGGGTCAAGGTATGCCACGCGATTGGCGTGAGTGTTATTCCTGAAAGTTAACCTTAGAGTTGACCTGGGGTTAGGATGGAGTTCCCATTTCATCATATATCCTTGTTTATTCACAGCAGTATTCTTTTACTGATAGTTTTAGCAGATTTATTATATGCATTACATAATAGGCTATAGGCATTTTGTTTATACACCCGAGTTGTTTTTAGTCATGGCATGTTTATCAAATCCATGTATTGGCCATGGGATCAAAGGAAAAATCGTTCATTTTGATTACATACTTCTCAGAAGTAAACCAATTTCCCACTATAAATATAAAGAACTATTATAACAACCTTATTTGGTATGGCATTGTAAAGTGCACATTTTCATGAAACTAATACAATGCCATCTCAAGTTCTTTTCTGAATATCAGTGATCAAGGGACTACAGTATGCTGCATTGACTCAGCAAAGAATGGCGTTATTGATACGTAAATCCACCTGGTATTCAGCGAATAAAGCCCTTCATATTCCCCTTTGTTTATTTGGAACTGCAGAGCCATTGTTTATTGTTCATGCACTAAAAGATTCAGGCGTTATAGACTCGTTATCCCCGTCTAGTTTAGGGTAGACTTTTCACATAGGAGCCCCAAGTACACAATGAGGTATTGCCATTGATTCCGTCATGATCTGTATGATGTTGTTAATAGCGCAGGACGGAATCAATGGCAAATTACTCATTTGGTATACTTGGGACTCTTATATGAATGTCTACCCAGTTTGGGTTGAGCGGGCCTCGTTCGCGATTAAAATAAACTTTGAGGTACTACTGTGAGTTCAATAATTTTACTGTATATTTCATCATTAAATTGAAAAAGAAACTAATGTGAACAAAAGTCTTAGTGGACATGTTGCTTTGTAAGCTGTGACCTAACATCTTGTAAAGAACCAAGACCATAACTTATTGCTGGACCTCAATTTATATTCATTACCACCATGTATTTAGAAAAATACAAAAGTAAAGGGGTCTAGCGACCTATGCTAACAACACGGTAAATTGAAATAGAATGGGTTACGCGGCAATTTACTGTACTTTTGTTTCTGCAAAAAGATGTTAGGTCACATCTGCCAAACACTTTCTTTCATGTTTTTTGTTCATCTTTGTTTCGCTTTTCGTGAAATGGTGAAATATAGGTCAAGTTTTAATTTGAACGCACCGTTAGAAGCCTAAGATTATTTATCGTGAAAGAGGACAAGTATACATAATAATATACTCGAAAAAAAATTGTCATTATTTTGTTTCAATTGGAGTGAATATTTTCAATAAAATCATAATAAAAATATGATATCATAAGATCTGTTAAATTGATTACAAAACCACCAAATATCGCTGTAACAGTGAAGTGTATTCAGTGTACTTAAGACACTTTAAGAAGGCACCACGAATTTCCATCCTTAGACCACACTTATTGTTCCAACTCTGCGGCCTAACTGAATGATCTTAGTTTTAATTGTGCTCGTCAAACATTTTGGTACCGTGCCGTTGGGTCATCATTGGCAATAAACAACTACAAAGGAAATAATATAATAAATCTACTGAATGAAAATATTAATAATGACATCTTTAACGAGGCTAAGCCCACATCAGTGCACGCCGCTTTCCATAGGGGCACGCGATCACGGTAATAAATCTCCCACTTGTCAATGATATGACCGTATACTCAATTGTGATGATGATATTTTAATGCAAATTAAAGCCAATTTACCAATAGACATAAAAGATTTACATTGTGCATGTTTTCATTAAAAGATAATTGAAGTTATACAAATTCCTTGAAGCCGTATTTTCATGATTTGGAGCATCCCACTCCTCTTCGGTATAGCTTTCAATCCAAATTATTTTTTTTATTGATTCGGATCTTGTGTTTCGATGTTACGAACAAATGACCGATTTTCAGATGTTCTCTGCATAAAGCTACTTGACCGTTTTTCAGCAAATATGTGTCTCTACCCGACAGGAAATACAACATTGATGTCCATTTTTTTCTTCTACCGATTGGAAGTATGTTTAAATATATTCATAACCACAAACTCATAGTTTTTCAGGGTATAACCCTCTTAACCTCTTAAATTAATAAAAGGATACTTAGTAAGTATAAAAATACACGAACCAAATTCAACAAAACACAAGGTCTTTACAAAAAAATTGAGAAAACTTAGCAGCTTTAATTCTCCGAATATCATGTTTCTTGTTGGCACACATGTGTAGAAATTATGTAATATGTTTTTTTCCTCTATTCTCAACTGATTTTTTATATATTTTTGAAATCCAAACATAATGTCCTTGAAAACCCTTGTTTGCTAAGTTTGGTAAAACATCTACTAAGATATTGATTGTGCATCTAATTTCAAGGTAAACATAATGCTGGAAAGAGTGCTTTCTTCAACTTACACGACTTTAAAAATTCTAAGAATGTTGATTCTTTTTAAAATATGGTGCGACTCTCATTCGCATTTCTCAGCAACAAACAAGCTATTTAAATAATGGGAGATGTGAAAAATGTCAAAATTGTTAACTATATACATTTATTTAAATTTTTATTTATTACACTTTATCACTGGTTAAAATGAAACATACAAGTTGCATACAAAAATTATACAATACAAATTAAAATAAAAATTTTGCACTGGGATAACAGGATGTTATTTTTAATTGCACAAATACCCAGTGAAAGGTGGATGACCAGGTGCAAAATCCCTCTAGGACCATCCCACCTAGAAGGCCAAAACGTCTAAAGGGAGGAAGTTATTGTGTAGTACGTTCTTTTTTATTAGATTGGATGTGTTTTATTTACAATCATCAACTATAATTTGGGTCATGGAATGATATGGTGTGAACTAAATGTTTCTTAGGAAAATAGTAAAATGTATCTTAATATATGTTTATTATGAGGACAAATTTTCAGGCAAATGTAAAACTCAGGATTCACGTAATAAACTAAACAATAGTAGCATATTTCCTTAGCTACTCAAACTTTAACTTTACAAATAAAAACTTTTAGTCAAAAAAGTCGAATAATGGGCGGGCGGCTTTCAAGCTTGAAGGCCCTTCACCTATGTGTCGAATTGCATAAACATTGTCCATGGCAGGCGACATCTGAGCTCATTAACTCCATATAGTGCCGCGAAAAGATCTCATTCGCAATTCTGCATTGATTCAACCAGAGAAGATGAGAAAGAAGGTGGGTGGTCAACTGTTTATCCAAAAGATAAAACTGTCCATCCGGCCTATTTCGCTTAATTGCCCTAATCCGATTGATTGGATCAAAGACCTGCACTACTTGCTGGAAAACATTACATACACCTGTCATTAACTCCCAGAAATATTCCAATTATCAGTTGTCAACTGGTATTTGCAGAGTGTATACACTATTGTCGTGACCAGTACAGCGAAACATACTCCTTCTGTATCACTTACATATAACTTTGACCCCAAATTTCCAAGCATTTAGACACTTTTGTCACTTTCGGACACAAACAGGTGTGGTTGGGGTGACTTCCAAAAGCATTTATCTAATCTTCATCATATCATATTCACAGGAACCAACCAGATATGTTTAAATTGGCTAAAATAACAACACCCTTTATTGACCCCAACATTAAACAAGGTACTTACCGAAAAAGGGTTGATTTTGCTGTTTTCTTTCGTTAAAAAGTCACTGTTTTCCTCAATTCTTTTGCCCCAACGGAAAAAAAAATTCAAATAATATTATTGGTCAGACCAACGTGATTCCTTACCAGCAGAGAACATTTAGCTGGAACATTAATTAAACTGTTTTAGTAAGCAGTGATGTGCCATTACTCCTCTTGTGAAACGTTCGTAACTGGCCAAGCGTGAGTCGATGAACAGATACTTCAAAGGTCCAATCGACCGGCGCCGTGAAGTTTCCCACACAATGAGCCGGTGAATGATAGTAATTCCTGGGTAAGCGGATTTCAAATCGAGCCATCTCCTTCTTTCTCATCTTCTCTGATTCACCAATATGACGCAGATCGTGTGTAAAAGAGATATATTTTACTGATCGAGAGCCCTATCTTCCACCGTTGTAGCGCCTGTGAGTCCAGAGGACTATGCTCCTGCCACACCGGATCCCCTCCGTTCCAATCCGCCAACGACTGTAACGACTGTAACGATCTTTATGGGCCACAATCTTAACACTTAAGTGTATAAGGTTTTTGTGCCTCATGTTAGTGTATAAAGGGGTCTCGTGTGGACCATCCTTAAAACCACTTTATCGCTGGATTCTTTAAAACAAAATTCTGGTCATTGTCGACGGGGTACATCAACACCCCCACAACATGAAAACGAACTTAATGTCCGCTATTCAAAATGACGGTCCAAACACCGATTTTGTGACGCTCACAAATTCTTACGCGTAAAATGAAAAACAACTTTCTCGAAGGACTTTTTCCATAAAATTTGTACATCCTGAAAAAAAGTTTAAAAGGGTTACTCCAGTGCAATTAAGGGGCAAAAAAAATGAACAAGCCACCAAATGCGTTATTATGCTAAGTAGCATAAAAACGCCATGGCCGCTTTGAATTTTTTATCACCAACATGTGTGCACCCCTGATATTAGGCAATTACATAAAATTGGGCAAAAATAATTTAATCGTTAAAACCTTGCGCGCGAAAAACAAATATGGTCCACGAAGATCTGCCATACACGTAAGTGTTAAGTTGTTTAGAGGTTTGTGCCTGTGACATCAACCGTAATGCTGACCTTTGTTCAACATGGACCAAATCAGAACCCGCTGTTATTGCACCCATTATTGGTATGCAAACCATGTTATTCCCCAGGGTTGGCACCGACATTGATTGAATGGACTGCATTAACGGTACTGACACCGTTCTATTCTTTTGTTCCGCAGCCAATCATTAAAACATGGCACAACCTCTCTTGCCGTCATTGACTTAGTGGATCGAACGCATTGAAAATTGAAATAGTATAGGGACACTTGGGTTGGATTATACATTGTTACTGAGAAAATAAATACCGTGTGAGCGCAGGAGGTCATATATGCAATAGCGGCCATGTGATACATTGGTGTGCTTCCATGTATTAGGATAACCTCCATTTATCTTTTCTTGAGTCAGTTGCTCTTGAAATGGTTCTTCGTTGACTGCACCACCTGAATAACCATTTCAAGAGTCACTTGACCAAGACTTGGAACAAAGAGTATGTTTGAAAGGAATTTCTGTCACTGACAGCTTTTGCACAAGCGACTTTCTCCCACACGACGATAATTATGTGGACTGCATTGATATCATACCTTTTTGTTTCCTGGCTATCCCACTGTAGACCAAATTACCAGACATTTGATCCGCCGCATATTTGACATTGAAGCTGCCTACCCAAGACGTTCCGAACCTGAGAAATTATACCAGTTATTGTCGACTAGAGTAGAATTGAATAGCAATCCCTGTTTCTGTGTTTAAGAACGCCTGGTTGCCCAACATGAACTACGTGCAACCTAGCATGCCTAGCCAACCGTATTGTCTGACACTGGCTGATGCTGAAATCTGTGCGTCGCTTATTTGCTAGTTTGATTCCAAGTGAACTGTGGCATACTGAAAAAAAAAGGGAAAATATTTAAACTTGCAAGAGCTTGGATTTTACTAGCTCAATAGTGCTCTTCGACACACCTCCAAAATGAAGATTGCTGCCCGGGAATGGCAATGACTTTCAGAGATATTCAAGATGGCGTTTAAAATAACGCCATAGCTGATAATTGTCGAATCAGCTCTATAATCCGTATTTCTGTGAACAAATGTCTTAATCAGCACAATAACCATATCTGTCCCTTATAAGTTTGTCGAATAGCTCCAAAACAGATATTATAGCCTTATTTAAAATTGGACCAATTTGGAATGTACGAGTAACAAGGACATCAAACTGTAAAATAAAACTGCATATACCTAATTCAGCATCCATCCAAATGATCTAGTTTTCCACCCAATTCCCATAGCAGGAACCTGTTATAACTGGTAAAAGCTATTGTTATTCATCGGGTACCTGTTATAACTGACTGTCAATTTACACTGCTACAGTGCTACTATCACAATAGTATTATAGGTCATGAGCCCATGACCGAAACCCTGCACCCCCCCGGGGATTTTTGGAGACCACTATTTTGTGGAACTTTATACATATAGCTATCAAAATCAGGTTGTCTGCAAAAATCTCCATCCTGGGTTAAAGAGTGAGGGCGCTTTTTTTTCAAAATGGCGGCCACTATTCACTTAAATTCCCTTTTTTGACAGATACTTAATTTTATTGATCCAATTCATGCACTAATGTGACTACTTAGTCGCACCAAAAGACCACCAAGGAATAGTTGAACCATTTTTGGCTGCTTACCTGCCCTAGAGGGCGTCATATTCAAAATGGCCACCAAACAATGAACACCGTGTATTTACACACATAATGCCTCTTTAAAGGCAACTTCCGGTGGGTCACCTAATTATATACTCTGTCATGCACTGTTGATTTAGTTTGAGGTAAAGTAAACACTTAAAAATGAAGTATTGCCTTTCAGTGTATATATAGAGGGCGCTTTATGTAAAAATGGTCTCTGACTTACTATACACTCTAGACCACAAACACAGCCTCCTTAATCCTGATCACATTGAAACCGCATAACATGGTTTCTTGAGTCTTGTGATTGACGGAATGGTTACTAAGGGAGCTACAAGCTTCTTACTACGCACTGCTGGCGAGAGCTTCAGGCAAGGAGTGTACGCGTATATAGCGACGTAACCAACGGTCCACATCAGTTTGTTGTTGTTAAGCATTACTAAACTTATTCACACACAGGGTCCTTGGTTTGTTGGCTATGTGGGCTCAGGGATGGAATGCTCATGCCTCTCCTGTTCGGCAGCTGTGCCGGCGACCGGCCTGAGATTGTCGGGAGCCTGTCGTTTGTCCTGAAAAAAAGAAAAAACAACTTGGAATTGGCGTACAGGATGCAGATGTCAAAGGGAGACTCAAGGGCCTTTAGATGAGCTGGCCCCTTATTGTGAGGAGAACCCTCATCGAGTCCATGTCCATCCGGGGCACAGGTTATGCTTTCCGTCTGCGCGGCGTGCCAGGCGTCACTTTGAGTGACTGGTCTGGCGCGCCCCTGGAGCACGGTGATGGTCCCATGTTTTAACTTAGGAGTCACCTTGGACTGCACTCTCTTATAAGACCACATCGGAAGCAGTGCCGTAGCTAGGGAGGGCAAGGGAGGGGGGACATGCCCCGGACACCACCCCAGGGGGCGCTTGTAAATGATGAAAAGAAAAAGAAAAAATCCGTTGTTGTGTTTTTGTTGTTATTGTCACGTGCATCATGTGCATCTGCTTCAAGTAATGACATTACTGAGATCTCTCCTATGCACTCAAACATACTAAACTGAGAGGTTCGGGGGTCCCGTCAACCTTGACACCCGCCAGGGGCAGTATAGTTCATTCTGCTTCACGAGAATGATTTATTACTGAGATCTCTCCGAAGGCACTCAAACCTGCTAGTTAACTCATAGCTTCACGGGCTTCCGAACCCTTTAACACCCCATGGGCAGTATAGTCATCAGCTTCATGGTTGTGAGATAACCGAGAGCTCCCCGGATGCGCTGAAACATGCTAAAACCTAGGAGCTTCTGGGGGCTCCGCCCCGGAACCCCGCAACGTTCAGCATAGGTCATCTGCTTCAAGATAAGGACATAATCCTTCTCCGAAAGCACTCGAACATGTTAAACTAAAGAGTTTCCGGGGTCTCTGCCCCTTAACCCCACAAAGGGGCTTTTCCCCTTACCCTGTATGCCTGTATGCCCTGAGATCGACGGCGCTAGCCCTGTGCTGCTCATGTATTGAGTATGCTTGCCTTTTATGGGAGGGGTCAGCCCAGTAGCTTGACCCATCGTGGATGCCTCCTGCCGGCTTGTCTCGGGGTGTCTTCGGCCAGCGCTCCAGCGGACAACTTATACCATGCAGCAGCGTAGCATGCATGAGCATGCTGCCAGTATCTGTATGCGCGCCCTGTACTTGGACGAGGCCGGCTGCTGACCGCCTTAGGTCCGGGGTAGTTTTTCTTTTGCAAGTCCGGTTCTTTGAAATAGTCTCTAAGGATTTTGGGGGAGTGGGCTTGTGGAAAGAAAGACTTGCTGTCAACCAGTGGCATCTATTGTATTGAGCCTGGTGAGCCTCTTCCGCCTGGGGCTGGCTTCTCGTGGGCTGAGTGGGCGGTTGTCTCAGCTGTTGAGATCCAGAATCGGCCGAACAAAGGTTTCCTTGTAGAAGTTAGTCTACCTGGAAGCAGATCAGGACCCTGGAGTCTCTTGGTCTGCCCAGTGTTGGTGCAACAATGCACCGACAAGGACCTTGCCTGAATTCATTGAAGCAGCCAGACATTGTAACCCCGTCTGGCTTAATCAACATTTGAGAACCACGGTGTTTTGTGATACGATACGAAGAATTTCCAATTTTAATAATCATCGGTATTGTTCAATTGGCGATCTTTTAAGAAATGCTGTTTCCCTTGGTATAACGGAGCTTAAATGCAGCTACCTTTGATTCAGAAATGATCTTCTCCTTGCCTCCTCCTCTTCTTGAGCCATGTCTTAATTGTCTTCTTCTGTATCAGATTATTTCTTCCTCTACTACACTCTGTGGCCTCAACCTCCTGATGGGCGGCACTTGGCTCAGTGCATCCATCATTTAACTTCAACCATGATCATTGGTGGCGGAATTTCTGGCTCTGCCACATCTTCCTGGTACCAAAGCAGGGCTTGATAATTGGCCTCTCTGGATGTGCATCCTCAACAATTCTCTCATACGAGTGCTCTTGCACATCAGTCGCTCTTCCCGGCTAGGAAACATCGATTACTTGTCACGTTTTACTAACCCCGTCGACTCGATCCCATTTTTGTAACAAACTCCCCGCCCCCCCCCCCCCCCGCCGTGATTTTCGTTACTGAACACCCGATCCTTGTAAATTTGGTACCACAGGGTATCTTAGAGTTTCTTTTCTTTCTATTGGTATCAAAATAAGTACAATCCCATTATGACGTCACTAATGACGTCATATGTTGAGGAAAGTATGAACACTACATGTACTGATTATAGGGGGAAAATTGATATTTCCATTTTAGCGACTCAAAAACATTATTATATCACTAATGTCTCTCATTTTTTATAAACTAGTTATTTTCCATCAGTAGAGCCAAAAACCGCATGAAAATTGGATATTCCTAACTTTTTGGCGAAAAATTGAATTTTCCCTATGTGTGTCTATGAAATTTACAATTTGCTAACATGCGAACTTTTATGACGTCATTGGTGATGTACATGCTAGGCATGTTGGTACTCATTTTGGTATCATGGAAAGTGGAGGCTCATAGCTTATCTATTGGTACCAAATCAGTGCCTGTGATGTTTCTGTGTTTGTGCTAGGCATGTTGGTACTTCTCTCGCAGAAGAGGTGGGTGTTTCATTTTGGGTGGCCATTTTGAAAAAGCTCCCTCACGTTTAACCCAGGGTGGGGATTTTTGCAGACAACCTGAATTCATTTGCTTATGGTATAAGCTTCACAAAATGGTTGTCTCCACAAATCCCCGGGGGGGTGCAGGGGGGGGTCCATGGTACCCGTAGTCTATAATCGCTTTTATTCCGTAAAGCTTATGTAGGATTAAAAAATCCAAATCACCTCCCACATTCTCCTCGCTAGTTTTAGTGGATAAGAGCTCGGATTTATAATGGACGTATCACAGGTTCGAATCCAACATGGCCTTTTTAAAATAATGCATTTCAATATTATTTTAAGAGTAAAGAGAAACATTAATAAGTCCCAGGGTTGGAAATATGCGTGTACAATTCGTTAAGGACAGAACCAGTTTCCACTGGTACCTGCTGTATAGCACTGTAAGCAGTGTATACTGATAGCAGGGGACCCTGTAATGTAAGAGTGTGCGCTTCCGGATAAAATTTGTGAATTTTGTGCACACAAGTACTTTAGGCATTGATAATCCATAAATTGATGGAAGCAACTTGGCCAACCCCCTTAAGGGCCCCCAGCTTGGGTTTCAAGTGTTATAACAGGGGTCAAAAATTTAAAATGTTCTGAATGTGTTAAAAAGCACACAGTGTGTTTGTCTGGTCACAAGGATTCCAAAAAGGTTAGTTTACACTATCTATGCTTATAGTTCCGAGTTATGGGGTAAAAACTGTAAAAATGGTGAAAAAGCTAATTTTTTGGTGTGGTACATGGGTCAAAAGTTACAAGTGCTTTGATTCAGTTAATATGTGGTGCAAATTGGTTCCCGTAGCTTTAAAGGATTGAACTAAGGAATAGTTTGCCTTATTTTATGCTAGTTTTCACGTTATCCAACAAAATAGGTCCAGGTCAATAGAATCCCATAGCTGCAAATAGCTGTTGACTTTTTGGTTAATAACCAGACACGTAAGATAGTCAAAACTATTCCTATATTCATTCTATCAGCTGAATCAACAATTTGAAGCACTTTTAAACAAAATTGGAGCAACTTTTAATTTTGACCCCTGTATAAACAAATTGACTTTTTAATACCTTTTTTACGTTTTTCCCCATAATTCCTACAACTATAAGTCACAGTAGTAATAAACTCTACCTTTTTGGAATCCGGTAACCAGACAGGCATCATGGTGTGTTTTTCAACACAATCGGATCATTAAAAATTTTATCCCCGTGGTCACCTTGAAATCCCAAGCTGGGGGCCATGAAAGGGGTGTGGCAGTGCTTCCATCAATTTTTTTGATTATCATTATAAAGTAACTTTGTACCAAATAATTCACAATTTTACCGGATTTGCACACTCACATACGATCTGTTCATTACAGTCACCCACTTGATTCAGTTAAAACAGGAACCTGCTGAATAGCATCTACCAGTTATGACAGGTTCCTGCTATGTGAATTGGGTCAGTTTTCACAAATCATTAAGAAATCATCCAACTTGAGCATTTAAACTGGTAGAATTTATGATATCACCTTTATGCTAAAAATTATATTCCAAGTAAAGTGTGATTTTGGTGTCCCTGTTACCTCGTACAAATTCGCTTTTTTGTCATTACATCCAAACAATAATTTTTAACAGAAGAAAGATATTTGTTAAAGGTTAACTGTATCTAATGTGATCATTTAGTATGCTTTTTACCACATTGCTCAACTTTAAGAATAAGTACCAAAATACAAAATGGTCCTTAATTTACGGACAGACCCACAACCTTAGTTGTTGATTTTACTGAACTAAATATCACCTGATCTTGAATATATATGTCTTTGAACGAACCAATGTCTTCGCCTTCAATATAGCCCTGGATACTTTATTATTAGCAACATAGAAAGAAAAAAGAAACATTGTTTGCAAATATCTCTGTTTGTTTGAAAATCACTCAAAATGATAGATTTTTATTTATCACTCACCCATGCAAGAAAAGCCATCGCCAGAATACCCAGAATTGCAGGAGCACGTATATGAACCCTGAGTATTGCTGCAGATAGCATTAGAATCACAGGCATCAGTTTTTTGGGAACATTCATCATTGTCTAGAAAAAAATAATAACACCAAAAAACAAATTATAAAATGATTACATTAATAATGTCACGGGGTTTAAGCACATTAGTGTCAATAGACCTAATTCTTCTTTAGCCCTATTCACTGCGCGTTCAACTTCAGACCAAGAGCTCCCGGGTTCGAGTCTCAGTATTGGCAGGGCCGCGAAAGAAGTCGCTGGTATATCTCGGTTAGGAAGTAGATGATGGATCGGCGTCAATCTACCATCGGCTTGAGCTTATGCTGCAGGTGCAATGCCTAAAAGCACTGGTAAAAATTCAGATGGAGTGGGGCGGAGGCAGCCAGTTATGGTTCTCAAGGTCTCGTTGAGTACCGTGTCCAGCTTCTTTGTGTGAGAGCTGTTGCACCATGCTGGGGCGGCATATTCAGCAGTGCTGTAGACAAGGCAGTGGTGCATAGGGTCGTTGGGCTGGCAACCCCATGAAGATCAGCAAGTCTGCACAGGAGGTTATTCCTCGAAGATACCTTGGCGCATACGGACTCGAGGTGATGCCGGTAAGTAAGCTGCCGGTCAAGCTTCACTCCCAAGTAGGTTGGTGTAGGATTGTATGGCAGAGGCGCTCCATTGAGGTTGATTTGAAGCTGGCGATGAGCCTCTTTGGTGTTGAGGTGGAAGGCAGTAGCGGTGGTCTTGGCTTCGCGCAGCTTCAGTCTCCACGTCTTGAGATATGCTGCAAGTAGGGCCATTTCTGTAGTAAGTGTGCTTTCTACTTCTGTCCAATTGCTGTCCGAGTGGAGGAGGGCAAGATCGTCGGCGTAGCCATATTGTCTAGATGTTTGAGGTATATCGCTGATATACAAGTTGATATACAAGGTATATCGCTGATATACAAGGTATATCGCTGATATACGAGTTGAACAGCATAGGAGCTAATACAGATCCTGGACTAAAATGGGACCACACCACACATAGAGATATGTACCTGATATGAAGTTCTAACTTCATACCTGATATGAAGTTCTAGCATTGAAAAAATATTAGCATGCACTATAACAATCACTGTGATATAAGTTTTGTTTTGTATTTTTGATGTCTTCAGTTGGTATCAAAATATATAGAAATCAACGATGACGTCACTATGACGTCATAAGGTAATAAAGTATGAAAATACTGCATATAGGAAGAAACATTGATATTTTGCAATTTACTGGCTCATAAATAATATTGTAACACTAAAAACATATATTTCCGGATTCCTAGCTGTGTGGTTTCTTCTTCTCATTTCTTTCTTTTTTTTCACTGCGCCTAGCATCCTTTGGTAATTAGGCGCGTTATAAATCCCGCTGTATTGTATTGTATTGTATTATAACTTTTCCATCATGTAGCGACATTATGACGTCATTATGACATGTTAGTATGTTGGTACTCATTTGGTATCAAAGGAAAGAGTAGGACCTGCTATCTATTGCAACTAAAATCAAATGTCTGTGATATTCCTGCGTCGTACTTGGCGTGTTGGTATTTCCCTCCCGAAAGGGGGGAGGGGAGGGTGATTGCCACGCCCTATTCATCACTTTGGGACCACCCTTTACCTTTCCTATACCCCGGTAGTGTTTTTTATGGGGCATGAAACGGAGCATAAAATGTCAATTGGCAATTACATTAACTCATTTGACACATGAAAATTGGGTTTTAGTAGGGTGAAAAGAATAGAAGAGAGTGGTAACAACCCCCTCCCCTTCGGAAGACGAGGGTTAATTAATTTATAATTTGTACATTTAATTAGGTATAAAGTATGACCTTACACACTCATATTTCAGATGAAACTGACATTGGAATCAGTTCGACATGGTATCGGCTATCAAACAGCCACAACGGTAAACAAATTAAATATAACAGGAAGTTAAAATATTACAATTTTTGAGGTTTTTGAGGTAGAATTACACGTATGTGCGCGCTTGGGCACCAGTTCAGAAGTTATACTTTGTTACAAGGTACAGTTAACTTACATAACACCGTTTCTCAAGAGTCGGAAGTGATCGGAACATTTTCATATTATTTTCACAAGATTTTTAACAATTACGGGTCACAAAATCACCCAAAATGCAAACTTATTTCTACAGTCGTAGCTCCACAAAGGAATGACGGATTTTTATGGGGTTTTCGGTATTTTCTCCTCTATTTGGTGACAACAACTTGCCAAAAATTGGAGTATACTATTCAATTTCCCAAAACCTCTACAGTCAGGGGTCACAACATCGGTTAAATAACAAAGTTTTGTGGATAGCTTTTCCTCAGTAAAGACCGTAGTCTTTGCATCGATCGCGGCAAAGAGCTATAGATCACAGACGGCCTCGGTGTATGCACATGAATACACATCGAGTGCCTAGCTTTTGTCGAGATGAATGGGTAATTGAATTAGGTAATTGGTGGTTTTTCGCGTTGTTGGTCCTTCTCTACCAGGTCCATGGGAGAACAGAACGCCTTAGCTACATATTCATGAACTTTTTGAATTGTACTATAATGTTGAGCATGCTTCGATATATTCAAAGTCAGTTCAAACGATGAGGTACGGAAAACTGAGATAGCCAATCGCCGTGTGCGCTAACATCCGAAGAATTCGTGTACACAATCAATGGGAACGCTGGAATTTAGTGCAAGAATCAAAGTTATCAATTCGGTGTACACGTGAGAGAGAGAAAAAAAGAATGATTTAGAATGACAAAAAAAATATGTAATCGCACGCACAGGTAATTCCATTACCGTAAGTACCCAGTCGGGCATGTTCACATAAATGAGCCCTCTCTATTAGTGCAATTAGCAATAAAATCGCACATATCGATGTCTTCAACGGATTTGTCTTCAACTACAAAACGGTATTTTAAATAACGCCATGTGAAAACAATCTACACTGTTAGAAATGGATATTTTCTAAAAACTAGTGGACAGTCTATCCATTCTTGTTCTACCTATTTATAAAGAAAAACCTGTAACATCTAGTTTTACAATGATATTGCCATTAAAATGAAAGCTTCAAATTAACGCAAAATAAATTAACGGCATAATGCTAGCAGTTGATTTGCCATCTACATCCAGCAAAATTACATATTTCATGTAAATAGGCAGACAACGTCCGTTACTTAAAAAAGAATAATTTAAGTTAAATTAAAATGTATCCATTTCTAACAGTGTAGAATAGGTAGCTTGCGATTCTTTTACTGTAAACCGCTTATTCATTGACAATATTCTCTTTCTTTCGTTCTGACTGGTATAGCGCATTTATTATGATCTGACCCAAAACAAATTGCAAATGAACCAATTTTGGTGTTGATATACTTTGAGATTCTCCAAAAATAAAATATTAAAAGGTGACCAAAATCAAGGGGGGAAGTTTGCACAGGGTAACAAATTAAAATTGTTAGAATTGATATGAATGATGCACCGATTTATTGGGCTACTCCTAAGTTTGCCATATCTATGATCTTTTAGTACAAAACACATAACACATCAAGGTCATCCGGGGGTAACATTTACAGAATCGTCCGATTTTGTTCGAACTGATTGTAAATATTGACCAATTTGTCACACTAGATAAGTACACTGTTCCTCATAAAGTTGGAATAATTTTTTCCAGACCCAATCTGTAAACGTATTTCTATTGGAACGCCTCAGTAATCAGTAATCAACTGTCCACACCTAACCGTTCACCACAGACTTGATCGACTTCGCTGGGCTAGGGAACACAGAAGATTACAGCTCAGACACTGGCGAAATTTTGTGTTTATGAACGAGAGCCGCTACATCCTTGACCATCAAGATGGAAGACAAAGGGTTCGTCGATTACGTAGTGAGAACCTCCGAGATGACTGTATTCAGGAATCGACTCAAGGCGACTCGGTGATGTTATGGGTCGGTATTCATTATGGAGGAAAAACGTCACTGGTGGTGGCAGATGGAAACATGAACGCCGTCGTGTACCTGGACATTCTGGAAAACCACTGTCTGCCACAAAAGGGTTTATGCAAACAATTTTCGGCTGTAAGACGCCACGCCGCACAGGGCCCCTGTAGTGAGACAATTTCTTGAGGGAGAGGGAGCAGATACCATGGCCTGCTTGCTCCCCTGATTTGACCCCTATAGAGCATGCCTCGGATGCCTTAGGCCGAGCCATCAATGACAAGAATAATCTTCCTCAAACTCTAGAGGAGTTAGCTCAGGCTCTGACCGATGAGTGGGACACCTTACCCATTAATATCATAAACAACCCTGTGGACAGTATGCCGCAATGATTCGTGCCAAGGGTGGCTATACTCGAGACACTGACATTTAAACAGTACTATTGACCATTTCGAACATATGTTATCTGTAAAAGTGACTGATGTGAAATTTTTTAACAAAATCCTTAAATCTGCTGTTCAATTAAGTTCATGGTGATCTGTTCGGAAGAGACTGATCAATCAAGTAGTGTGGCGATATACACCCTAGATATCATAAATAACTCACATTATAAGAATCCATAAAAAGTGGTAAAATTATTTTATTCCAACTTTATGAGCAACAGTGTAATTATTGTATGCAGATTCTTTGGTTGACAGTTCTATATCCCTAACGTCCTTTTCAGAAAATGACTACTGACCTGACGATCACCGCAAAAAAGGGAGGTAGCGTTATATTTCTTGTTAGATATAGGGGCAATTTCCCCTAAAACAAGTCAGGGATCCGTTCGGTTTTTTTTTTAAGTGGAACAAATGACAGTTAAGAGATGTTAGGGATATAAAAATTACAGATTTATGACTAGTGACCCCCCCATATAACCTGTAGCCCATGTCGGCAAGAGTTCCATGTACCCCCTTCAAAGTTATACATGTAACAAATCCTTTTTTATTTGTGGCCTTAGGGTTAAGGTATTTGTTAGTGTAATGCCATAAATAAAAAGAATTTGTTTCTTGTATAATTTTTTAACGGCCAGGGGTACATATGGAACTCTTTTCCCCAAGTCATATTTTGCGTTCCAAATATGCAAAGAATAGCATAGATGGTGCAAGCAGTATATCTTCGGCTCCTGTACCACTTACATGAATAAATTTACACCATTTTGATAACGAACGGATATATCTGACGCTTTACCCCCATTGTGACCTTGAACCTATTTTGACTTATAACTATTGAACTACAACCTGCAGATAGGGCAAACTATAGGTGACGAACGCGTTTTGACCGTCTTTATATTTTGACCCCTGTATAAACCTTACCCCCTTAAGGCTTTAAGATACATATTCCGCTCCTTAAATTTTGTTAAACTTTTGATATGTTGTTCTTAAAGATTTATCAATACAATTCTGGAGAAATTGGTTCTTTTGCAATTAGTTGTGGGTTAATGCATCATTTGTCCTAATATAACTGGCCTATTAAATAGCGCGCTGTAGGGAGTACACTAAAAGAATATGACACATTTGTTTGGTGGGTCTTGATTAAAATAAATATGCCCCCCTCCCGTCATAGCATGTTTGTCACTGCAGTAAGAGAAAAAGCTTATGTCCATGTCTGCTCATATTGTTCTGAATGGATTATCATTGTCTTGCATTGTATTAACATTTTTAATCATCCATTACACTGAATGAATCAATCAAGATTAAAGCGTTCAAAGTTGCATTCATTCCTGTGAAGATTGCCGCCATTTTTCAGTGATTTTAACGGGGAAATGAGTTCAAGGCAAAGGCAAATTTTAGCTCTGAATTTTTAAAAAAATGATAAAAATCTTAGTTTTGACCTTTGCCATGGTAAAAGTGTGTTTCAAAATTGTTAGCGTTATGTTAGTTTCAGGTAAAGGTATATTACTGGTGAGTATTTTAAGAAAAATCATTTTTGGTCCATCCTATGTTTTATAATTATTTTACAATTACTCTTAACTAATACTAACCCATGCTCCCCTACCATAACGAAAAATTTGCCAATGATTCGAACCACTAACATTCCGAATGTCAGTGGTTCCACTCATGGTCAAACTGTTCTTTATTAAATGCAGGAGTTGCGATAGGGTGGCTTTAATCGCCTATCATTAGAAAACTAAGATTATCGCCGATATGTACACTTCACTACATGAGTCAGGTCTTTAATGTTTCTAACCACAGGGCCCTCATGAAAGAATTAATTTTGAAAATCTTTTAGAAAAGATGGGTACTTTCGGACATTTATTTATTTTAACAACAAGAAGGTCGATCACATCCTATGTGCTACTGTTAACAGAACTTGCAAAGATTGGCCTGGAAGACCTTTCAAAGTAAACTCCCCACCAATTTTTCAAAACAGTCAGTTTTCTAGACAAATTTGTAGCTGGCAACACCCGGGGTATACCATTCTCTCGCCTTGTCGTAAACGTTCCAAATGAACCTCTCTCCGTAACCAATGAACTAGTGTTAAACCTTAAAAGATACACGAAGCGTTTTTAAAGTATAAGTCACCAGTACAAATTACGCCATTGCCAGAGTATCCAGCACTACAGGAACACGTAAATGAACCGTCAGTATTGGTGCATTCATCATTAGGATCACAGTTATCGGTGTCTTGGGAGCATTCATCTTCATCTTTAACAAAATCGTATTAAATACAGAAAAATAGCAGTTTTAGTACATTTTGGCAACATGCAGATGACATTATTCGTCGTCTCCCATTGGATTCAGATTCAGCAGGAAAATTGTTCTAGAAACCGTTGAAAAACTTTATAATATAACAAGGTTACAAGGCAGATATATCTGCACTAAGCACTCTATAATATTATATATATATATCTCTAATATATTTAAATTATTTTTTTTTTTGATAATATATATATAGATATTATATATATTATATATATATATGTAAAATATATATATATATATATATATATATATATATATTATATATATATTATATCTATATAATATAATATATATATATATATATATAACGGATGAGACGGAAAATAAGCCAACGGAGCATATTTGAAATGCTGGATTCTCTCAATGCGATACAATCCCTTGAAGATAAAGTAACCATTTATCTTCATGGGATTGTATCTCATTGAGAGACAAGCATTTCAAATATTTGTTTCCGTTGGCTGATTTTCCGTCTCATCGTATTATATATGTTCTTGCAATCAGCGTGCATCAACATTTGATCCGGAATATTTGCCTCAAAGACAACATGGAAATTATTAAACGACGGACGGACTCGCACACAAGGCGATATTCTACCAAGTACGCCGTTTACGAGTTGCAGAAGTTAGAGCGGCACATCATTTGCAGAATTATTCTTTACCTCTCAGGAATACACCACACACTAAGGATAACTATAAAGTTTTTTTTTTAATTTTTGTTTCTGATTTGAGGTTTTTTGAAGATAATTTAAAAATTAAATCCTTTACTCAATACTCAACGAAATAAAGATACTTGGAGACGTTGCGACGTACTCGTTTGGCTTTGTAGGTTAATTGGCGAAGCATTTTGCAAAGCTGAACACCAATTACTCGAACAGTTTTTGATCAGCCCGGCACTAGAATTTTCATTCCCCACGTTGTGATGCCGCATCGTCCTAGTAAAATCACATTTCGCCTTGGTGGGCCCGCTGGGAGTGGGCAATTGTATTGGAATGTCATAGTAAAGTTATTTAACTTAAAAAACAGTGTAGGTACCTTCCCTATTTAGTTTTGCATGAAATGTTTTGTTTTGGTTGTATAATATTTATGCCGTATTGTTGAGTGAAGAGCGTATGTACGAATATGGTTTGTATTTATAGCCAAAGATTTTTGCGACCCCACGTTTGTTTCGACAAAATGTTATAAGCCCACTGGTTATAAATGTTTTGGTTATAAATGTTAAAAGGGAAACACACTACATTATGAATAGCTCAATAACAATCTGTTTCGGTTAATTGTAGGGGTTTAAATGATACCTTAAGGCGTTGAGATGTTTTAAAAATACTTAAGAACAAACATTATTCCCCCATATAACGTCTCCAAGATGCCATGGGATCAGGAAATGGGAAGTATGATAAAGGGAGTAAGTGGGGATACGGAGGCATTTATTGCGGTTAATAACACAAATTCCGAGGGGATGCGGTGGGTATTTTATTTAGCAATACCATTCGAATTTAAGATTAAAATTATAGGATCGAGATCAAGGAGCACTGGATAGCATGAGATATAAAATATGCACTCTATGGATATCACACTTATAAATTTGATGGACCAATGTGCTACTCCGGAAGTGGGAAATTCATAGAAAGATTAAAATAGTATGTAGAAAACGTTATGATAATCCTCATTGTATAATATGTGGGGACTACAACCTCGGTCAAGATCAGACCATAGATACATTTAAATATATACCACATTAATAATCCCTCATGGCAAGAGAAACAATTTTTAACATGAAAAGCTGAAGTGACTTGTGTGCTCCGTGGCGAGTACGCAACCCTAATAGCAAACGCTTCACTGGGTAGAAAAAAATCCCCCCAAACAGGCAAGGATGGATTTCTTCCTTGATATCTTCAGATGTGAATATAATTAATTTTTCTGATATTGTACCTGGATACAGAACGACCTCAATGACGTGATTACAATCATCGGGGCCAAAATTTAAAAATGCGCTAAGAGTAGTGGAAAATTTAACAATATTTATTGGGGACGGAGGATTATATAAATAGAATTAAAAATATCAATTACAAGAAGTCATTAAATTATACTGCTACGCCGTATAATCCAAACTGCTATATGTAAATATTTCATCCAAAGGATTGCATTTATGATGATGATCAACTGTGTTTTGAGGCTTTGCTGTTAGGAGATAAAGCGGGACAAACTATACATATTATCAAGAAGAAAACGGCAGTTTTAATTGAAGCTGAAAAAAAGAAAAAAATCATGATTGAAATCCAAAATTTAGAAAAAGAAATTAGACGAAAGAATTAGTAACAATGATATATCTGTACAAGAAGATAAGAAATTAAACGATGCCAAGTTAGAATTAGAAACTTTACGAAAGAGTAACGGCACTCGCAGGATATTTCATACGGTACAAAAGCAAAGGGATGAGGAAGGTGAAAAAACCATCTAAATTCGTTCTAAATTTAGAAAAAACGAAATTATATCAACAAGCAAATAAATGTAATAGAAAGGCTTGATGGCAACACGACCTTATCTTCAAGTGAAGACATTACTGAAGATGTGGTTTCTTTTTATACTTAATCTTTTTAAAGCCAAAAGTAATCGACGTGAATGATAGAGACTTGTCTGATCTCCCCATTCAGAAACTTTCAACAAACAGATTCAAATAGATAGAAGGTTAAAATAACTATGAGGGAAAGGACATTGGCTTTAACTTTTAAGACAATATGAGTAACAATTAAATCCTGGGCCGGATGGCTTTACTGTAGAATTTTTAAACATTTCTGGAAGATATATCGAAATTTCTTATTAGTTATGTCAATGAAGGGGTTTTGAAAAGGGATCTCTTTCGCTTACACAAAAACAAGGATATTATTCTTCTCCACCGAAAGGGGAGAAACCTCGTCAATTATATAAGTAATTGGAGCGAACCAATTTCTTTGTTAAAGTATCATATAAGTTGGTCTCTCATCAGGTATAGCCAATCGAGATAAATCAGTAATTCAAGCTAGTATTAATGAGATCAACAGGTTTGTGGCTGGTAGATTTATTGGTCAAAATATTTCGCCTTATATCATATCTAATATCAATATTACAGAAGTACACAAATCCCGGGTATTGCTTTACTAATGGATTTCGAGAAAGCATTTGATACCCTTTCACACGATTCTTTTAAAAAAACACTAAAGCTTTTTAAGTTTGGGCTGAATCATTAAATGGTTTACCTTACATTGTATAATGGTGCGAATTCGTCAGGGTTATAATGGTAATGTTCCAAACAATTTACCATTTTGGTGGTTTGTGTAGACAAGTGTGGGTGACCACTTTATCACCGTAATTTTTTGTATTGTGATTGTAGAAAGAAATATTGGTGTGGGCTATGAAAGAAAACCACAAGCAAATCCGAGGGTATTAATATAGATAGTAGGTCCTTAAAGTTTTCATGTATGCTGACGACACTACAGTCATACGATGGATAAGGGGAATCCTTGAAAGCCACTATGAGAGTTTAGATATAAAATATTAAAACAATATGTCAGGGCCTAAAAAAATTAATGTTAAAAAAAACGGTTGGTGCAATTTGGTTGGTTAAATAGATTTTACAAAAACCAGATGGTCAACATTTAAGCTGAATGGAATTTTCAGTGGTCCGGTACTTTGATATGTTGGGATTACATTTGTACTGATCTGCCAGATATGTTAGATATTAACATTCAAAAGGCTTTTAAATCCATGGTAAACCTTGATGTGTTATTGGTCAAAAACGAAAATATAACTGTTCTGTCGGGTGGGGGGCGGGGGTCACAGTTGTGAAGAAATCACTATTTGAGCTAAGAGTATTATTTGGACTCAAATGTACCCAAATCCTTCAGAGTGAGCATAAAAACTTAAATGGGAAATTTGATAAATTCATTTGGAAAAACAAGCCGATCAATAAACCGTTCCCAATGTTCAAACTATTCAAACGGGGGAGTAAAAATGCAACGAAATAGAAATGCCACTAAATGCCACGTAACGTACGTTGGATACGTCGTATTCTTTAGAAACCAAAAAATGGGTTAAGCTTTTTCACATTGCATCTAAATTGCAGAAAAAGAAATTATATTGACTTTGGACATTCCGTTGCAATAAATAGAAGACCGCACTTAAAAAACATTGTTTTGGTATGATTGTTTTTTACTCTTGGTCTCTGTTTTGTCCAAAATTAAATAATTAAGATTTTTATTTTTTGCTTTTTTTAAGTTTTTTATTATTTTTGGTGGAATGATAAAATTAATATTGGAGGCAACCCATTTATCTAACATTGGTGCAAATGGGTTGTTCTGTTGGTTAATAGTTACTGACAGAAGAGGGGGAATTCAGGCATACACTGATTTTAAGAAAAGAAAAAAATATAACATTCGAACCAATTTTCTAGGATACCACGGTATGCTAAAAAAAGCAATTGGAAAGTGATTGGCCCTCCGCAGGACAGGAAAACAAAAAATCACAAATTACAAGCCCCACTTAAAACCAAACAATGTTGATCTGTTACTTAGAAATTAAAAAAGGTGTAGTATTTTTATGATACCCTCTTAGACACAATAAGCACAGCTTTTGTTAAAAGAGATAATGGCAAATAGAACTGATTATTGAAAGTACGTGATCAAAAAAATGGAAAGAACCATGTGGTAAGAATTTTAGAGATTTTGAAGATTCGAAATTATAGATGGTTCCAATATAGAATTACTAGAGGACTTATAGCTACAAATATAAATATTAACCACGATGAATCTTCGAGGAAACGATCTTTGTACATTTTCTGTTAGCGAAAAACAAGGCAGGAAAAACCTGGATGCAACCTTTTCATCGAGTGCGAACGGCAGTTTCTTACTGGATCGATTTCAAGGAATGGGTCAATAATAAATTCGATGTTTCGAACCAATTTAATAAGTGATTATTTATTACGCCATTGTCTCATTCTTTTTGGGTGCAAAAGCGACCCAGTCTTCAATGATATTTTAGTAGGTAGCCAAATTTCATTTATATAGAGCTAGGATTTTAGGAAAGAATCCTAACTTAAATGGTCTCAAAAAAAGAATTAAAAATTATTATAATATTAATAAATATTGGGCTCAGTTGTAATATGCAATTAACAAATTTTGAACAACATGGGCAAGTCTGGCAACATTTAATTTCAAACAACTTATTGGGTATGTGATTTTGACATCTTTGCTATGATATCATACTGGTTCTAAAACTCCCGGTTTAAATTTTGTACAATATAGCTACTGAAGGATAGTAATGATTCTCAGTGGTCTTGATATGTGGGTACAAGTAATGTTAAGTTTGTTCATTTATGTTGAATTGTTATTTTATTTCGTATGTATTATTTTGAAGGTGTTGATTGGGGCTGGGCATTTTTGTATGTTTTATCCCAAACTCCAGACCCAAGCGCCAAGGTAATAAAAAAAAAAAAAAAAAAACTATAAGTTCAACCCCAACGCAATCAGACCAAGTTCATTTTTGTTATTGAATGACACCAACATTCTCAAAAAGCAGAACGGAAACTCATAAATCTTTTCATTCCATACGGTTCAAATGCTTTGCAATCTATTTCCCTTTCACTAGAGGAAGCCAAGGACTCGTTGTTTTCGTTACTTCGAGAAAGAAGACTTTGGTGGTTATTATACATGGCAGAAATGTTCAGCCCGTAGATTCAATGAAAATCTCAACACACAAGGACACAAAAAAACGAGTAGTGCAGACCAGGGAATTCACACGTACACGTAACAAACACACAACACAAATATACACAACTGGTAAACCCAGAGTAAAGAGAAAGAAAAGACCAATCACAAAAAAAAGCAAAAAATAAAAAAAATGAAACGATAAAACGTATCCGTTACCTTTCTCAAAAAGGTTCCTCACCACACAGATCACACTCCAAGCACTAACATTCACACAAAAAGTGTGAAATGCTTTTACAAAACAAGAAAAAAGGCAACATCGTTTGATTTGTGCGTCGTAGAAATAGACAGGATACTAACAACACCACTGAGGCAAACCTGTTCAAACACAGTTCTTCTGACGCGGTGAAAGAAAACTGTTATCAAGGAGGTTTAGGCTTTTGTCCCAAACCCAAAAAGTGTTGAACAAAACGAATCTCCTTGAGACATGGAATCGTTTTTCGTTAGACTACTAAGATTAGCAATCAACTTTTAAGGAGGGGAAAGTTCATCTCAATTCGATGATTGACACGGATAAAATCGATCCTTCTCCATCAAAAAGAAAATGATTGGCAACCTAAAAAAAAGCGGGGACCTGCTCTTGAGTAATTGCATTAATTCATGGTTTAGTGCTGATGTTGATTCATCTTAATCCAAAAAGGATTTTCGTGTACCGTCCAAATCAGAAAAGGAGCAATACCTCTTAAACATAATGCCGATATCGCTATTAAACAGGCTGACACGGTTCAGCTGTTTAGTGATGAACAAGAGCTACTACATAGAAATGCGAACAAACTACTTTCGGAATACATACTATAACAAAACTCGCAATGATCCAACACAGGAAAGATCTGAAAGTCATACAAGCCAGAATGAACTCACTCGTAATCACATTAACACGACACCCGGTTGACTATCTCATACCCGGAAGAAACCCCCCAGACCAGGAAGATTTCATATCTTACCTAAAACTACATAAGCTACATTACTGTCCGTCCCATTATATCGTTATAACAACCACCCAAACTGAAAATATATCAAAATTTCTGGATAATCCTTTCACAGCCACTCGCTCAGTAACTCCCGTTTATCTTAACGACATACCGACTTTTAATAAAATATCATCGATCCAAGATCTCCAACCGGACTCAATTCTTGCACATGGAAGTTTATTCACTTTATACCAAATACCTCATGCAGAGCATGGTATCACATACTGTTATGAAGCCTATAGAGATAAGAGGACCCCACAGTCGCAACATACCAAGGAATTATTTAATTTACTTGAACACCACTCAAACTCAAACCATGTTTACTTTTAATGGTGAAAATTTAGACAGGTTAGTGGCCCATAAATGGGCGGAGGGAAGGGGAAAGTAGCACCCCAATACGCCAACAATTTTCATGGGATGGCGTTTGCGAACAAAACTGTTAATTCAACCCCGACCCCCTTAAACCCCTAGGTCTGGATACGCCATCGATGAATTTTTTCTTATATGAGAACCATTAAGAAGTGACTTGACCCCTATTTCATAAAACATGCAAACAAGATCTAATTCCTCAATTACTTTCACAAGGGAACACTCAAAATGTAAAATTACCACTTTCTTGAGTAGTAGTAAATTCAGTAAAAAAATTAAAAAAAAAAAGAAAACGGATCTCTCACAAAGCCTAACTGAAAACATCTGTTACTAAAACCATCCAGCTGTCAGCCTAGACCATCCCATATAGCATAGCCTTACGGTTCGTCGTATTCTGTTTCTAGCGAATCAGGGACTATTGAAAATGAAAAAAAAGATCAATGGAGCTCATAAACAACAGCTCCAGGAACAGGGGTTTTATACCCAAATGCTATTATTGTGAGACCCAAATTTCCAATGCTAGTAAAGTCAAAAGAGGGGAAACGCGGGGTGAGAGAAAGGTCAAATAAGGGAGAGAAAGGGGCGAACTGGGGTGGGGCAACAGAGCACACACCCACCGGTCCAAAATCAAGCAACCTAACTAAAACCTGGCCCAAGTTTAAACCTCCCATAAACGCCTTCAGAAGAATCTCCATGAGACACCGTTAAATATCATAAGGCGACAGACAAAGCCAAGCTAAAGGATATTTTGTAGAGACCTCAAACTTCTCAAGTCCAAAGTCAGAGGTGATGAGGCAACTGCCCCAAAACAGTGGTTGACAAACCATTGCGGACTTGTAAACCCAAGATGTAAAAAAAATGTGCAAGCAATGTGTACCACTACTACATTTAAAAGCCAGATCAACAACAAACTTATAGTATAAGACTAAAGCACATCTGGCACAAACTATCAAAACGTTATAGAATGCTGATTGTGTCAAGTGTGGTAAGCAATATGTAGGAGAGAGACGGGAATAAATGAAGGAGGGAAACGCAAATGCGAATATCACAGCTCAAAACATAGACTTAGACATCATCAAAACATAAGATCAACCGGTTTCCGTTCACTGTTCCTACCCTATCACGGCTTTTTGGATGACCTGCAAGTCACAGTCATTGATATGCGAAGGCAATCAATCCAAATTTAGACGCAAGGTCAGTATCTAGAGAAAAACCGAGGGGCAGGAAAACAAACATCAGGGAAAAAGAGGAAAAAAAAGGACTGTTAGTGTTCTCATCCTTACATGAAAAACATTGAAGGTGACATAAGGTTATAGTTATTTTAAGTGAAAAAGAAAGACGTAACTTCTGGTCCTGGGGAGCCCTGAAATGCGGAAAACGGTCTCCTACCTATCCCCCTACGGGGGGGAGGTGCCAGCGGACGGAGTTGTAGGTACAAAGGGCCGTGGTGGGTTTTGGGATAACAAAACGAGTGAGGGGGGTTCGTGCGTTATAGAATGTTTAGTGGTTCTGATTAAATGGCGTTCTTGGGATTTTAACGTCAATGAAGCAGAGGAAGAGAAAAGAAGAAAACGTTTCGTTCGAAAGTATGACACATTTTTGCGTGTTTTCAAATTGACTGGAAGCGGATATACGAGAGAAGATGATTAGCATAGAGTATATATATATGTGTGTGTGGGTGTGTTGTGTGTGTGTGTGTGTATATATATGGGTGTGTGTGTTTGTGTGTGTGTGCCGTAGATATCGCGTTGCTTGCAGCGGTAGAATGTCTGAGGGATAAGCCACGAGCATCAAAGAATGACGTAGGAGTCTTAAGAAGCCTTTGAAAAGTAATGTTCTTCCGAGCAATACGCTGGCGCGAGAAGTTGGGAAGTACGGACAATGGAGTTTGCAAGAAGGAGGATTGGCTGAGGTTTTTGTTGTTTCAAATAAATAATGTGAGAATCGGCTGGGGCTAGAAATGAATAATTGGAAGCAGCAACCGTGTTTTTCAAGATAGTGAGTTTAGATCCAAGGAAAGTGAAGGACTACGTGGAGATATCAAAGGTGAACTTGAACGCTGGGTGGAAGTTGCAGACAATATGGATGAAGTCTTCAAGCTCAGTGCGGTCAACAAACGGGAAACCACAATGTCATCCAATGTATATTTTGTACAGAGAGGCTGCTGACGGTAGTGGGGGATGGAATAAAATTATCTTCAAGGTGTCCAAGTGTAAGACACGGGCTACAGAAGGTCCCATGACCGTGCCCATTGATACACCCCGTAATGGCGGAACAAAAAGGACATTTAAAATGAATGTGTTGTTTCAGAACGATGTTCTGTTAGACGCAAGAAGGGTGGTGGTGAGCGATAGCAGGATCATCCCGTTTGTCACGAAGATAGTATTTGATTGGCAGCGTGAGAAGATTCGTTGTGGAATTACGAGGTATCAGGTCTGAACTCCATGGTGAAGAAGAGAAAACGATCAGCCCTGGTATCACGGGAAATCTAAAGTCATTGATAATCCGATGAAAGTGGGGAGAGTCCTAAACAAACGACGAGAAGAGTCTAAAGAAGAAGTCTTAACAAAGGGAGCGAGAACAGAATCCATGAATTGAGAGAGGATAACTGTGGGAACAACTGTGGGCTGAAAACAATCTGGGCGAAACAGGGGTGTTTTCTTTCGGAAGAACATACTTTTCAAAGGGCTTCTGAAGACATCAATCAGTTTTTGATGCTCGGGGCTATCCCCAGACATTACTAAACGCTGCCAAAGGCAACGCATTATCTTAGGATTGACAGGAACGAGGTTCTTAAATTTAAAAACTCTGATCCGCTGCAAATCTGACCGGGTTCCCCTTGTTCTCAATACCACCCTTCCAACACCCCATTACGTCGTACAATATTCAAGACACTTCAAAATTCTTATGTGATTCTTCTTATCCAAGGAGGTCTCCCCGCCACGTTCCTTGTCACAGCATATAAAAGAGACCGTAATCTATTTAATCATTTGTTCCGTGATTCCCATCAACGATAGTCTTTGATTGCAGCTCCCGGTCCATTCCCATGTAAAACGTCCAGATGTTTATCATGTAACACCTGCAAAGTGGTTACCAAAGATAACATGACTTCTTATCAAGTGCGTCCACACAACTCTTTTCAAGGTTACCGGCACTTCACGTGCTACCTACCCGCAACTTGGTTTATATATCCTATGCAAAAAATGTCACATCCTTTATATTGGTGAAACTCAACTTAGACTTGCTGATCGCATTACAGAACATCTCCGATCCATCAAGAATAAAGTCATGAGGTTTTCCAGTTGCTAAACATTATTTTAATCCACCGTCAACTTGTAGCATTAATGATTTTGTGTCACCGGGGCATTGCTTGAGGGGGTAACCAAAAAGACCTGTTAGTGACACTGAACACCAGGACTTCTTTTCAAATTGCGGCACTGTCAACCAAATGCGACTTCTTCTTAACTAGAATTTGATTCGTTTTAATATTTCTCATGCTTGTAAAATAAATGCATTTTGGTGCATTTTAAAAGTTGGTGTAGGTCTCAGCGCTTACCAAGTTGCAAACTTATGTTATTATACAGTATATAGGTTTCCACTAGTCGTTTGTGTTTACATTGTTTTTGTTGTTAATTCTGACCAAGGTTTTTTTGCCAGAAGACTCTCTTGTGTATCAGTTGCTATTACACGTTTGAGAGGGTCTTAGACCCGAAAGCGTTGTGATTTATTATGTTATACTATATTGTCGCACTGCGTAACATCATACACCATTGTACCAATTGAGGACCCCAGATATATATATAGATATATAGATAGATATATATATAGTATAGATATAATATATAGATATATCTTAGATCTATATATAGATCTATATAGTATATAGGGTTGGAATGCGTCCTAGATTAAAGCACAAATTCCGGCCACCGCCTTTTTTGTGGTGTGAAACGTCTTTATAGGTTCGTAGTAATTTTCATGTCGGGACGGAGGATAATATGTATCTATTTGGAATTCAAGTTGGCTGGCACGTCCAAATGATCCGTTGTTGTTGTTAACAATGTTATGAAACATGTATGAACTGGGGTATTTAGATACTAGAAATCGTGAATTTTCCTGTATTAGAAACTGGAATGTCGGCAAAAAACGCATTCCCCTTGGGGCCATTTTGAATCAGATGTTTCACAACCACAGGTCCTTGTTGTTATTAAATTTATATTGGATTGCGGGATCATGGAAAAATGGATATAGATGTCATAATTATGATGGTATACTGTTTCAGAGACGGGTCTTATGGCCAACAAAAAAACAAAATTCCCTTGGCGCCCATTTTGAATTTGAAGTGAACTTTAGAAAAAATGCCACAGAATTAGCAAATCTCCATTAAAGCCAACGAATAGTATTTTTGACATATGAACTGACATAGTCAGGAGCCATAATTTCATCTGCATAAAATCCAAATTTCAAGCATAGGCTTAAAATGTCACTCATTATACAATTGAAATTTTCAACAATTGAAAAAAAAAAGAAAGAAAAGGGGACTAGAAAAAAAACACACAACAAAAAACAAATCCGGCTTGCTTAATTTTTTAAGTGGGCACAAAAGTTGAAAAAATAGCCACGAAAGTAGTAACGGGTTATCTTAAATTATAGAAATGACAAGTGTAGTATGTGGGAAAGTGGATGAAACAAAAAAAGCCTACACCTCTTACAAACGTGTAGGTGTATGCGTAATACAAAGACATTTTGTGTTAACATCGTAACAAATTACGGACCGAATGATTTTCTATTAAAAAAGATGAAAGAAAAAAATGACATGTAATACTAGAAAAAATGGTTTAAATTGTATCAAACCATGTGCGAGAGAGTAAAATTATAATTCGTCGCCCACATAACATACTGTAGTATTTAGCAAAACGTGGTTTCCGAGCAAAATCGCCAAATTCAAAATCTATCGCGGCATTTCATGTCTGTACGGTTGAAACGAAGCATAAAAGGAAAACATTACACTTTACTGTTTTGGAAGAAAACATTTTAAAGATCAAATAAACCCTAAATCCAACTTAAGCTGAATTATTATTATCTTAATTAAGATAACAAAAGTTATAAGTCTGTGTGAAATCACAAATAATGTTATTGCAAATTACGACGCATATTACACCGTTGTTTCTCAATGTACGTAAAATAGAGCACTATGTGAAAAAGCTTGTTACGAAATAACGATGGTAAATACGTCAAAATAGGTCTGTAATGTGAAATTCTTTCTTTTGGGATCGGCAAAATACAACGCTATATCAAACACGTGTAATGAATGGAAGATTATCAAATCCGACAGTAATGTGAAATACGGATATGTGATTTTTTGAGGAAAAATGGCAAATTAAAAAAAAATCCTGTTAATTATAAACTAATTAATTAGGCAATCCTCACATTTTGAAACTTGGGAATGCAAGAACCGATGAACTAAGTACGTAGAGCAGAATTTCACAAAAACCCTCAAACATGTGAAATACTAACAGTATGTGATGCGGTGGCGACGAATTGCTCCAAAATGTTCTAAAGCTATTGCTTGATTTATTGCTTTTTGTTTTTGTACACATGTAATGCACTTGTGGAATAGCCATTATAATTTCATGAACGGAAGACTGTGTTTTTACGAATGGACACTTTATCTGTGCGAATCTACAGTTTATGACAGTTTCGTACGGAAAAGTGTCAATTCGTGAAATTAATCTGACGGTTATTTGATAGGCTGACGTCATAGCAATTGGTTTTAATTTTTAAATGAATGGTGAAATTTGGGCTATTATCCCTTGCAATCAAAGCTAACATCATATGCTGCGTTTGTTATTGAAATATTGGCACACGGACCTTTAATTTGTGGCTATTAGCGTTTTGTATTTACCCCCATTCCATACCGTCAAAATAGTTTTTAGTTTAAACCTTCCTTTGCAAAGGACCATCGAAATTAAAAGCTTCAGGTTGAACCCATTATGTAGATTTCAGGTTTACAACTCTCCTGATTTTGTCGAGTCACTTGGAGATAACAGACCTGCCCTTGGCCGTGATCATCAGATTCTAAACGAGAGTGGTTGATATTTGGCATTAAGCAGAGACAAGCCCCGCAAACATGCAAACCGTTCCTCTGATCATTTGCGTTTGTAGTCAGTGATCTTGTAGTAATATTGTGTTATAAATAATTATTATAGCGTTAACCATAGCACGGTGGTGTAACAACACCAAATTGGGGAGTGATGTATGACCACAGACGTCTATTGCATGCACTAATCGAATGTTCAATTAACCAAACCTGCCAGGTGGATATGTGAATTTCGTATCATCAAAATAACATCACACCAATTACCGGTAAAAGGCCTTAGCAAACGAAGCACATCAAAGCCAACTAGAAGAAATACTTAATCCACACGAACACGAGCAAAAGTGCACAAATGCTCCTTACAAACATGTTTCCACGGTATATATTAAAGGCGAGATGTCTTTGTTGCTCTATTCCTTGCATTTGGTAACTTTTTGTGCACAATATCATGCTACTTTTCGCAAACGTACGATCTTTTGGAAGATCTTTTTGGGTGGCAAAAATAAAAATGATGGGGACTTTGGTGGACGCATCATAGCGAGCGCCGCCTCCAAATGGAAATGCCCCTTACCAGGGAGGGTTGGTTACCATTCTTTCATCGTTTCTGTCTATTTTTAGCGAAAACAATTGTGAAGGTAGCACTTCACCGGGGTTTTTAGGGTATGCCCGTAAAATTGGAAAAGGGTAAGGGGGGGAAGGTGGTTGCCACCTAAGGATATTTAGGGTGCCTTTTTGACAATATTATTCACAGTTGGCTCTAAAACTCAATGCTTAGGTAAAACTAGTCATTTGCCTAGTCATTAGAGCTGAAAACCGCAATGAAATACCGATTTTAGCCAAATTAATGTTGCGCGCCTATTTTCTGTGGAAAATGTCAATTTTTGCCGACTTGCGGAACTTACGACGTCATTGTTCCGTGTTGGTACTTATTTTGGTATGATGGAAGAGCTCGAGGAAGACAAACATAGACTATCCACTGAATCGGAAATCATAATCATCGGTGCTGTATAACGAATTTTCTTTCTCGAGGGTTGGTAACCCCCTCCCCCCTTGGTAATCCGTGTTACAAAAATCGCAGTACAACATGTTGTCTACTAATAAACATATATACGTACTGGAGCACCATAAGGGACTAACTTCTTACCATGTTTGATAACCAGCCTACTATTTAATTACTCTCTAAATGCAAAGAGGTGAATTTTCACCTTTTAGAGTTACTAAAGGGCCCACTCTGAAAAAAGAGTGAATTTTCACCAACCTTTCAAAAACTGTTATTGATCATATTTTCCTCTTGATGATTTTACAAAATGATAAATGTTTTATTATTAAATTTTTTTTACATTATCAAAAAAAATGACAACACATACCCTTCAAAGGGTTTGAAATTTCACTCTTTTCGGATTGGGCTCCTGTAGTCACTCTAAAGAGTGAAATTCACTCTTTTGCATTTAGAGAGTACATCATTATCTGGGAAAAAAAAGGGGCAAAAAAACCCCCCTTTTGGAAATGAACGTGATTTTCGTTAAAAATTAGAGACCGCCGATGGCATATTTATGTTCACGGATCAAGCCAACCATTAACTTCCCGGAAATAACATTCGGTCACGTTTGACCTAATTCCCTTTTTTGTGGGATTTTAGTTACGATGGCCTTACCTCATCAGTCCACCTTATATGAAAAGATTAATTTCCAGCACGCGAGGCATTCAGACTTGTCCTTCAAGCGTGGTAATTCAACGGGACGGGTATTCAGCATGGTAACTTACCATTCGTCTGCCGCGACACATAATGGGCGTTATTGGTCAAAATAACGCATTTCGAGAAACCCCGCTTTAAATTGCCCATACTGTAATTAAAAAACATACCTTTCAATTAAAACCTTGTTAAAAAAAAAATCGCCCAAAACCAAAAAACACAAAAAAACAAAACAAAAAAATTTTTTATAAAATACAAAACAAAAGAAAAAAAAAAAACAAAATCAGTTTGAATTTCAAATATATTTAACGAATCAGCTTCCACTTATTTAGATATGCGAAAGATGATCTTAAATAAAATACGTGACTATGTAAAACGACATAAAATAGCAATTCCAACGTGTAAATAACATATACGACAATCCTCTTATGTGACGCGTTTGCACAATCGTCCCTATGTGAAAAACGATAAAATACCAATTCTACCGTGACTGCAAAATACGTCCCACACATACGTCACTATGTGAGGCGGCGAATATTTCAAAATGCAGATGCGATGCTAAGGGCTGGCGCAGTAAAGATTTCCCGAGAAATACGTCGTTATGTGATGCGGACAATTACACCTTTTGTAAATACGTTATAATATCTGCAGATCATGTGTCCTTGTTATATATATATATATAAATCTATATATATATCTATATATATATATATATATATCTATATATATAAATGAGTCAATATGAGTCGTGGTAAAATGTCCATCCAATGCCGAAATTAATAATTTATTAGAAGAAAACAACAGTGTTCGGGCACGCCCTTCATCAGGTTTAAGTAGAGAAATAGTTTTTGTTTTACAAAAACAAAATGGAACTAACTGAAGTGCGCATGATAAGCGTGAACTATGAAGCGTATAAAGCGGGGCGCACAGCAGTACGTGCGGATGTACGCAATGGAGAGACGCGCGAAAAACAGTTACAGCCGGGAAGCATTGAAAGTAGCATTCAGTCCTGCCGGGTGAAGAGTCCCTAGTTTATATTGATGCGTTGTTCAGTTAGATGGCGCTGGTGGTCGTCTTTTCCTCGCACTGTGGTTACAGTAACACGAATGTCATCCCTAGAGTGTTTTTTTCCCGAAGTGCTTGGCACAAGGTAGACCGGGTTGATGGAAGTTTGACATCCGGAACGTAGGGTTCAGTAAACCGTCAGCTAGACACTTTTGGTTTCATCAATGTATAGCAGATGACATTTGGTGCATTCGGGCAAATTCACGTTAGTGGGTTTTGCAGTAACAGGAGAATGATCCCTTGATGGAAATACTGCCCTTTGGGCCTGTGATGCTGTCAGCAGAGAAAATATGAGCGCATGTGTGGCACAGCGTTTTCTTCTGCATGGTGTGGTAGATCCGTGTGTTGGAAGCAGACTTATGGTGTGATGAATGCACCAAACTGTCCCGTAAGTTACGGTCTTTCCGGTAGCGCAAAGGGGCTTGGATGGAAAGATGGCCTTCGTTCACACCGGGTCGATCTAGGATTCTTCTGCTGTTTCTTTGATAACTTTAGAACTTGGGCAGTAAGTGGATGTATGAGTACAGATGGACCACGATCTATAGATGCGTTGGTGCTGGGCTCCTGGCGTCTATGCGACTGGATTGGCGGCTGGCTCTGTGGATAGCAGCATCAGTTACAGTGGAAGTGAATTCCACGGTCGTGGAAGAATGAAGACATCTGAGTTGCGTTGGTTTGAAAGTCATCATCATCTTGGCACAGGCGGCGTCGTCGTAGGGCTTGTGATACGGTATGTTATTTTTGCATGCTGGAGGGTGTGAAGAGCTGTAAGTTAGGTAGCTGTGAAGCCCAGTTCTTTGTAATAGATGCAGTTGAAATAGATTATTGTCGCGCAATAGAGAGAGTATTCGAGAAACGAAGTGGGTGGAGGATATCATAAGTAAAATTGGATAGATGGATAAAATGTGTAAGAGTTTGTTTATATAATATATATATAGGTATATAATAATTAATATATATATATATATATTATATATATATATAATATATATATATATATATATATATCTATATATATATATATAATTATATCTCGATAATATTATATATAATATAAGAAAAAACCGTTAATTGTATGCTGGACTGGTACAGCGTATAAGCTAACATACACCTGTCGGTTTCTTTTTTTTTCTTTCGTTTCTTTCTTGTTTGTTTGTTTTTAGCATTTATTTTTTTTCTAGCAAAGTCCGATATCGTAGAGGCTTTATGTGACACATTCACATGTACCTTGAATAAATTCTAATAAAAGGACTTTTGTATATTCTGTAGGTCTATACTGAATAATTATGGGAAAATTGTCCGGCCTCTAGTTGCTGCGGTGGTCAGATATTCAAGGTCAAGGTCAACAACCTTTATACGGCATGTGATGGTTCATAACTGCTCAGCCAAATGGCCTAGAAGCAAAAAGGTTTCGAGGGTCAATGAACACAATAACCATTTTGAGGGCTTGAAAATCAGCTAGTCATTGCTTTCAGCAAAGAAAGCACTTTTAATCAGAATTCTTACAATTTTTTTCACTTAATTATCCAATTAGTTTGTGCAAATATGAAACAAAAGCTTTACCATAATCTGAAGGATAATGAAAACAATTACATATTAATTGTAAAATCAGTGAATATTGGTTTTGGAACAGATCCTTGACAGATGATCCTTGGTGATTTTAATAGTGTGGCACTTTTGCACAACATATTTCATTTGGGGGCCCCCCAAAATCATTTAACAAAAAAAAAAAAAACCCAGATCACTGTAAAAAAATAGCCAACTCCCAAAAATGTAAGGGCGCGCCCATAATTATATCAACCGCATATAAGCGTCCATCTTGGATTTTGTTCAATATGGCGCTTTTAAAGGCTGAAGGACACATATCTGAATCTCCAACCCCCCAAAATAACAAACCCACGGTGGCTGCGCATATTGAAAATCCTGTCACGACCAGCTATCGAGATTTGAATATAAACGCTAATAACTTAGCTAAAATTACTGTAAATGTCTTTGGTCTCTACCCCTTAAACAAACTGCATTTGATTGAAATAAAAATATGAAGAACAAAACTTTTCTGAGTGTTTTATTATACTGTATGAAATGCCAAATGGGCAGGGGCGGAAATTTCTGCGTGCTTTCATCGTTCAGAGAGGATACCCTATTCATGAATGGAACACCCCCCCCCCGAACACTCCGCTACTGTAAATGGGACACAGTTTTTAAATAAAACTTCATCATTTAACAAATGACAATAAAACACAATTGAACACAATCGAGAGATCTTAAAACACTTAAAGGAATTTATTGGTATGAATCTATCGGCACATATATAATGAAATATCACTAAATATGACGTACCAGATGGTTTTCATGGTCGTTGGAGTATTCCTTGCGAAGAAAACACCATTTTCATGCTTAACTTTCGAAGCAGTAGACGATTTAACGAAGCCGCCATGTTTATTATTTATGCTATCGTTTTGCCACAAGCCATGTTTAGTCGTTCACACCAATTTAAAGATGATCGGTGGTTAGTCAAATTCTGGCCTGTATGAAAGACTATCGCGTTTACTTTTAACATTGAAACTAAAACACTGCTTTAATTTAACGTTTTCCTTTAAAATGTATAAATTATAAAAAATGGCATACATTTGTGCCTAATTTTTATAAATGAGCCTGGGATTCTTGAGAAATATATAATTATTAAAATAAAATTAGTAAGCGCTCCTCGGTACATTGAAAAGTACATAGATTGCTGAACCTCGCATTAGTGGGTTTCGAACACTGATCTCTATACAATGGATTGGAAATCTGGGCTTCGTAATTGAGGCACTGACGGCCATATTGGTCATCCAAAAGAGCCCAAGCAGGTGCTTAAGAGCCGGTCATTTATATAAGGTTTGTTCCCATTGAAATGTGGATAAGCGACATAATAACGTTTTATGAGAGCAGCCGTAGTTGTAAGAAAACGGGTTTGTCAACAGGCTAAAGAATTGTTGTCGCCGTCTGTGCAAGGGCAGTAATTTAATTTTGCCGTTCGATATTGTATTTCAATAGGTGCATTCAAAGCGCCAATCGGTTCGCTCAGGTATTGTATTGGGTTGCTAATGACGCATTGATTATCTTGGCAGCGTTCTGGCTCAGTGCTTGGGTGTTTTTTTCACCATTGCATCTGTTTTCATCACAGGCGGACGTGTGGGCGTTTTTTTTTCCGAAAATTCCCTCCCGCCCTCCCCCCCTCCCATGTTGGCATCCTTTTTGTGCATCATATTTGGGGCTGCCTTTGGTCCTTTTAATTTGGATTTTAACTTCTAAATACATTTAACAACAAACTATTAATATATATATATAGTATTTTTGCAGTTCGGTATGAGATCCTCTTTGGGTCCCGATTGGCCAGTAAATTGGTAATAAATAGTGTGTGGCATGTACAGTATGCAGATATATGGTAATTGCTGTTTGGTTCAAGATCCGTTTTTCGACTCGATTCGGCAGGTTTAATGGTATCCATAAATGTTGTTAAAAGTATTGCAATCGGTACTAGATCCACTTTGGGTTTGTCGATTTGGGTCAGTATACTTGGAAAACATAGTATTTGCAGGAATGGGTACAAGACCGCTTTGGGTCTCGATTGACAGTCCAATTGGCAATCAATGGGGTACTTTCAGCGGAATAATAGCAGATCGGTATAATATCCGCCTTTGGGTCCTCGATTTGGCTGGTAAATTTGATTGAGTCGCAATCGGTATAAGGTCCGCTTCGGAGCTCGATTTGGCTGGTAAAGGTTGTAGTACTTTATGTCAATTGGTATCAATTGGGTACTCTTCAGCGTATATACAGATGGTATATAAGACCCGCTGTGGGTCTCGATTTGGCTGGTAAATTTGAAGTTTTATATATTTATGAAGTGTCGGCAGATCGGTATAAAGGTCCGCTTCGGATCTCAATTGGCTGTTAAAATGTTTGCTGTATTTTATGTGGTTAGTGTGCCAGCAGATCGCTATAATCTGCTTTGGGTCTTGATTTGACTGGTTAATTTGTAATTGTATGTGATTTTATCCGCAGATCTTTAATAAGATCCGCTTTTGGTCTCGATTGGCGGATAATTTTAATTTATTTGTAGTACTTTATGTTCAAGGTAAGTGTCAGCAGATCGGTATCAGATCCCTTTGGGTCTCGATTTGCCTTGTAAAATTTGTAATTGTATGTTTAGTTATGCGCCGATCGTTATAAGTCCTTTTTCGGGTCTGTTTTGGCAGGTTAGATTTATTATTCATGGTTCCGTCATTAATGTTTCTTTGTAGAAGTTGATGGTGAAGGCGGAAAATCTTGAAATTTTGTAATATTCTGATTTTTTTTATATTTATATGGCAAGCCATTAGGAATTTGACAAAGTGTGGAGGTTAAGAAGAACTGGCCTGGCCATTGTCGTCGATGGCAATTATACCGCGTTTTGGTGCTCTTCAGGAAATTCTTCCTAGCCCTCCAATTAGGTCTGGATACCGACTATGTATGGTAACCTTAAACTATGGCTACATATTTGTACAGACCATTTAAATATTTACAATTCAGTTCATTCTGCTGTATGCAAATGATTTTGTTTGAATAGCAAATTAAATTGGACCTTGTGTCCTTCATGTGACAGATGCTCAGCTGCAATCCGGGTGTGAAAATGCCTATTTCTTACTCTGGTGACCCACAGACTACAGAACAAGCCACTTCATTGAGCTCATTGTATTTGCGCTTATGGGATGGCATGTCTCTATAAAACGCCACGTTTTTATTTACGCTATCGTGTTGCCACAAGCCCCATGTTTAGTCTTTCACACCAATTGAAGATGATCGGTGGTTAGTAAAGTTCTGGCCCGTATGAAAGCCTATTGCGTTTACTTTTATCATTGGAAGTAAAACACAGCTTTAATTTTATAAATTTATCAAAAATGCTAAACATTTGTGCTCATTTTTATAAAATGAGCTGGGATTCTTGAGAAATATAGGCCCGTATTCCAAAAGGTGTTTTTGCGAGATTTTAAGCTAAATGAACGTTTATATGTGCTAAAACGTATGGCTTTAAAGTAAGCTTACTTCCAGAAAGGAGTTTAGTTTAAACCATTGTTAACTCCGCCAAATGCATCGAAATTTACACTAGGTGGGGCTAGTTTTTAGAAGTGTTTTAGTGGTGTTTTTTTCGCTAATTGCACGGCTCATTGCACTGTCCAATTGACAACAGCAATGGTGCACATCATTCTCGCCCAGTTGGTGTAGCCCCTTAAAAACCTACGGAAAGCCATACTACACTTTGTGCGCTCAACCATCAAAAGACAATAGGGCCGTTTATACACTCGTTTAGGTTTTAAATAACGACGATGTTCTCGTGTTTAAAGCTTCTGTTTAGTAAGGCAATGGTTAAAATATTAAACGCGTTTTGCTTAAAAACAATTTAAAGTACGGCGATTTAAAGCTAAAATCGCGTTTCGCTAAACAAGTCTGGAATACGGACCATAGTTTTTAAAATAAAATTAGAAACCTACATCATACAAAGCAGCGCTACTCGGTACATTGAAAAAGTACGTTTAAAAAAAAGATTGCTTAACCGCGCATTAGTGTGTTTCGTAACACTGATCTCTATACAATGGATTGGAAACCTGGGCTTCGTAATTGCAGCACTGCTGGCCATACTGGGTCGTCGAGTGCCAAATGTGTAAGCACGTGTTTCAATACGGATAAACGCAATCCATCAAGTGCGCACGTTACACTCCAATAAAACGTTTTTTACACAATTGGCACTCGCCATTGTGTATTGGTCTCCAAAAAGAGCCCAAGCAGTGTGGTTAAGAGCCGGTCATTAACAAATTGTTTCTCATTGAAATGTGGACAAGCAACATAACAGCTGCAGATCAAGCCAATTCAGTGTCTCATTGTGTTTTTTGCGCGTATGTGGATGGCATGTCTCTAAATCTCACCGGGATATACACTTCTGTTAAACAGTGTCTCTGGAATGGGTATTGTGTTCGGTAGACAAGATTCCGCCCGTTTCTTCCATTACTCTAATGTAGTACTGTTGTGTAGGCCCATCCATGTAGAGAGTGATCAGTGGTGTACGTGCGACTATAAATATACGCTACCCCTTTTCAAAGGCCATCTTCATGGATTGTTAGTGTTTAGGTCAACTAAAACCTTTGTGAAACACCAAATGATATCTAAAACACCCCTCTTAACATTTTGATCAAATCACTGAGGTTTAAAACGTGTAGTTTTTTGCAATAAAACAATTCTAAACGAACTTCGCTCCTATCCTTTGTGGTTCCACGAAGTTCAAAGGAATGAGGCCTGTGGCACTTGCACGTGATTATGCGCGTATGGGATATATTTTCACTGGCTTCTGTTTCGTATTGCATGCTCCTGTAAATACCACAGGGATAACCTGGTAGAGTCCATTATCGTTGACAGTTGTTTATGTTGGTCGGAATAAATCTGGAGTTTTTCGCAAGGATACTCCAATGGCCATGAAACATCTGGTACGTTTTATTTAGGGATATTTCATTATATATGTACCGATAGTTTTATACCAATAATCGCTTTAATAGCCGTATTGCATATGACGGTCACCACCAGACTGTGGTGGACAATGCAATACATTCCAGGACTACAATTAATTAAGCTGTCAATCGATCCATGTTAGCGATTACACAGGGATCATTGACAAGTGAATTTTGTAGTACGGAATGCGTCCATCTTGTCCCCCAACATGGCTGGCTATTGAATGGTCTATAGCGCCTCATTAGTAAAATGGATTTTGCGGGTTAATTGATTTCTGGGGTAATATCTTAAAAAGATTGATTTGCCGTTTATGAACGTTTCAGTTTTACATTACTAACAAGAAGTCATGTGCTTTTTGTTCAAGACTTATGGCGGCTAGCACATTTTTGCGTTTTATTGTGACACATTGTAAATAAAGATATGGCTACGCTTATGGAAGCACAAGTGGTATCCTTTAACTTATCCCTATATAAGGAACCTTACTCCATACACTCCGTTCTGGAGATAGCGCTTCGTTACTGGAATAACAAAGCTGAAGAACCCCAAATAACGCCGCATTTTCTAGGGTTTACAAAGCCAAACCCCAAATAACGCGCCATATCTGGAGATAACAAAGTTTATCTCGAGATGCAAGAGCTGAACCCCAAATAACACCCTTTATCTGGGGTTCAATGCTTATCTCGGGATAAGGTCTATTATCTCGAGATAAGGCCCCCTTATCTCCAGATAATAAAAACTGAACCCAATAACCCCCTTATCTGGAGTTTAACACTCCTTATCTAGGTTAGCAAAGCTGACCCCTAATTAACGGTCCTTATCCTGGGTTAACAAAGCTGACCCCAAAATATCGGTCCTTATCTAGGGTTAAGAGCGGAACCCAAATAACGTTCCTTATATAGAGTTAACAAGCTTATCTCGAGATAAGAATGCTGAACCCAAAATAACGGTCCTTATCTGATTAACACTCTTTTATGGAGTTAGCAAAGCTGACCCCAAATAACGGGCCCTATCTGGGAGATACAAAGCTGAAAACCCCAATAACGACCGTTATTTGGGGTTCAGCTTTGTTAACCCCCGATAAGGATCGTTATTGGGGTTCAGCTTTGTTTTCTGAGTTTAACTTAGCGTTATTTGGAGCTAAGGGGCCTTATCCTAGATAAGGTTCTATATAGAGATAAGCTTGTTAACCCATATAAGGAACCGTTATTTAGGTGTTCAAGTTTTCTATCTCGGATAAGCTTTGTTAACTTCAGATAAGGACCGTTATTGGGGTTTCACTTTTTGTGTTAACCTTGATAAGGACGTTATTTGGTTCAGCTTTTGTTTAACCACAGAAATGGTCGTTTATTTGGGGTTCAGCTGCGCTATCTCGAGATAAGCTTTGTTAACTTAAGATAAGGCTCGTTATTTTGGGGTTTAGCTTATTAACCCCATATAAGACGCCGGTTTTAATTTGGGGTCAGCTTTGTAACATCTCCATTAACGAGCTTATCTCCATTAACGGAGTGGTTTATTGTGAGATAAAGGCTTCCTTATCTAGGGTAAGATAAGTGACACACTTGTGCTTCCAGATCCGTACCTCCAAGGTAAAACACTATTCCGTTACTGGAGATAACTCTCGTTAACTGGAAGAAACAAACGCTGACCCCAATAACGCACTTATCTAGGGTTAACAAGCTGAACCCCAAATACGCGCCTTTCTTAAGTTAACACAGCTATCTCGAGATGCAGAGCTGAACCCCAACTAACCGCCCTTACTGGGTTAACAAAACGCTTATCTGTGATAAGGTCTCCTTTATATCTCGAGATAAGGCACCCTTATCTCCAGATCAGAAAGCTGACCCAAATAACGCACCTTATCTGGAGTTAACAATCCTTACTAAGGGTTATCAAAGCTGAACCCTAAATAACGGTCCTTAGCTTGAGTAACAAAGCTGAACCCCAATCAACGGCCCTGTGTATCTAGGGTTAAGAGCTGAACCCCACATAATGGTCCTTATATAGAGTTAACAAAGCTTTATCTAGAGATAAAAAGCTGAACCCACAATAACGGTCCTTATCTTGAGTTCACACTCCTTATCTGGAGTTAACGCAGCTGAAACCCCAAATAACGGGCCCTATTTGGAGATAACAAAGCTGAACCCCAATAACGACCTGTTATTTGGGGTGCACTTTGTTAACCCCAGATAAGGCTCGTTATTTGGGGTTCAGTTTTGTACTTGAGTTAACTGAGCGTTATTTGGAGATACGGTCCTAACCCTAGATAAGGTTTCTTAATCTAGAGATCAGGTTTGTTATCCCCAGATAAGGACCGTTATTGGGGTTCAGAGCTTTGTTATTAAAATAAGGACCGTTATTTTGGGTTCGTCTTGTTAACCCTTGAGACGCCTTGATAGGACCGTTAATTGGGTTCAGCTTTGTTACCCAGATAAGGACGTTCTTTAGGTTCAGGTTTCTTATCTCGATATAAGCTTTGGTTAACTTAAGATAAGGACCGTTATTGTGGGTTCAGCTTGTGGTTAACCCAGTATAGACGTGTATTTGGGTTTCAGCTTTGTTATCTCCAGTTTAACGAAGCGCTATCTCCAGTTAACGGAGTGTTTTGGGGATAAGGCTCCTTATCTATAGGGATAATAAGAAGTGTACACTTGTGCTTCCATATACGCCTACGAGAATATATCACGGGTCAATACCAAAAGGGGTTCTGTTAGAACTCTGAACCAAAATAGCAGGGGACTGTAGTTAAAGAGGGTGCGCTTCCAGATAAAATTGCGATTTTTTGCACACAAGAGCTTTAAGCATTTAAATAGTCCATACATTGATGAAGGCACTTGCCAACCTCACCTATGACCCCTGCTTGGGTTTCAAGTTATACAGGGGTTTCAATTTTAAAATTCTTCGATTGTGTTGAAAAGCACACATGATATTTGTCTGGTTACAGGATGTCCAAAAAGGTATAGTTACAACCATCTAGTCTTTTATAGTTTCGGAGTACGGTAAAACTGGAAAATAGTGACATGTCAATTTGTGTGTGTACAATTGGTAAAAAGTTAAAGTTGTCTTGGGGGGGGGTGGGGGGGGGGGGGGGATGAAGTGGGGATGAGTCAGGTAATATGTGGTGCAAATTGTTTCCCAACTTAAACATTGGAAATAAGATATTTGTGGCTTATCTGGTTATGCTTAGTTTTACGTATCCACCAAATAGGTCACAGGTCCAGAGAAAGCCGATAGCTGCCAATATTTTGGGTTATAACTAAGCACTTAAGATAGTAAAACTATTTCCTATATTTCTTTCTATGAGCTGAACGAACAACTTGAACCACGCTATATCACAATTGGAGAGCAACGTTAATTTTTGACCCCCTGTACAAACCAAATCATTTTTTCACCAGTTTTATAGTTTTTTACTCCTAATTCCAAACTATAAGCGAAAGGTAGTAAAAACTATACCTTTTTGGGAATCCTGTAACCAGACAACACCATGGTGTGCTTTTTTAACACTGAACGAACAACTTGAACCATATTTAACACAAATTGAGCACATTTAATTTTTACGCTGTAAAACCTAAATTAAATTTTTCACCATTTTTAACAGTTTTTTACCCCATAATTCCAAACTATAAGCGAAAGGTAGTAAAAACTTACCTTTTTGGAATCCTTTAACCAGACAAACACCTTGGTGTGGCTTTTTTAACACAATTGGAACATTCTACATTGTTTACCCATGTTTAACTCTGAAATACAAGCTGGGGGCCATGAAAGAGGTGTGTCAAGTACTTCCATCAATGCATAAAGTAATTGTGTACCAAAATTCACAGTTTTATCACACTCCATGAGATCTGTGCACTACAGTTCCCTACTACAAAGACCTCGCCTGATTTAGTGCTTCAGTTCCAGGGACAACAACAGCCTCTGAATCACCAGATTCTTACTCCGTTTCTTAAATTGATCTTTAAGATCGAGAACTCTTTGTCGAAAACGTCATTTCATGAGCAGACTCGGCGAAGGCGAAATGACATTTGTGCTATGACAAGATGTCCAGTGTAAATATTGGTGGCTATCTTTGTGTTTTACATGAAGATTCAGTGGAAAAATTAACTTCAGTAATCGAAACATTGTCATGGTCAGGGGGCACATGTCAACTACTTCAGAAGTTTGCCAAGTCTGATATTTTACATGGACCTTGTTATTGAACCCACAAGGAGTTGATTTCAACTTGTTCTCTAATTCTCAGTGACGATTTTTATCGATTGAGGGCGCTTTTCAAAATGGCCGCCAAAATGGTAAAAAACTATAAAAAATAAAATAGTCATGTATAAAGTGCTTCAGAAAAATGTTCAATATTGAAATTCAGCCTAATATCAATTCTCAATGACGGTTTTCATCAATTGAGGGCGTTTTTTTCAAAATGGCGGCCAAAATGATAAAAAAAAACCTATATAGAATAAAGTAGTCGTGTATAAAGTGCTTCAGAAAATATGTTGAGTGTGATTTCAATAATATACTCATAAGGAGTTGTTTTCAGCTTCATGTCAAATTCTCAGTCACAGTTTTCAATGACAAAATGCTCTAACAAATAGATAAGTCATTATTTAGTAACGTCATCTTACTGATAAGGTCTTCCATGTAGGCGCCGTAATGCCAGGCGAACCGCCCATAGCTCCAGAAGGTTGATGTGATGCTTCGCAATGGCTGGAGTCCAAGACACTGCCAAACGCCACTTTCCCCATTTGGCTTCTCAGCCCGTCGTGACATTTGTGAGGCTTGCTCCACTATTGAGGGCGTGTTGGACCTTTGGAGAGACGTCTATCCCCTTCGACATCCATTCTCCTCTTTGGGGGGGGGTGGGGGGGGGGGGGGGGGGGGGGTGGGGGGGGGCGGGGGGGGGGCTAACTTTGGATAGAACGTGAAAAAGCTTTTTTGGGTCCGTATCTCGACGTAGGGGTCAATTGTGAAGACTGCTGTGAGCGGGCTATAAGGCAATAATGCCGTAACCACAGTTTTGGCGCTGGAGCTGTCGCCTGCGAGAAGGAACCCGTGCGCAGCGGAGATGGCTGTTGTTCTCGCTGCTGTCGGGAACACCATCCCTCTGCCCCGACGTCTATACTTGTGGGTGGGGGATGGTTGTAGGGCTGACTCCTCCTCCGTTATGATTAGTCCATGGGAGCTGGCCTAGCCTGCAGGTTCTTCCGGATTTGAATCGAAGGGCCTCTGGGGATAAGGGCAGTGATCAGCCTCGTCGAGGTAAATGTCTATTAACTTGTGTATGTTTTTTTGTGTTCTGTGCTACAAACCACATGCTTCACCGTAAAACGCTTAATAGTTTATGGACAACAATATGCGGGCCGATTAATAAATTAACCACTAGAGTGAGTCATAAAAACCCTACATTCAGAATACAAAAAAATTAATAGTTAGAATTACTTCTGCCAAACTTTTGCATAGGATATGAAGAAGAAAAACATGCTATAATGAGGTATGGTAACGTCGGTGTCAGGCTTTTCGCATTGTAAGGCTAAAAGTGGTAAACAGATTTTTGGGGTTCTCCGCAAAATTGACAAAAGCTAATAAACCCACAGTCCGAAAGACACCAAATAAAAATGCACTGATTACCTGTGTATTCCTGTAAGTAACCAAAGCAAACATTTAGGCAAAATAACGTTTAAACTGAAAAATCAATCTTTTCTGAATCGAGATTTTTATTTACTCACTCTGTACGTACGTATGACATTAATCAGTAAATACAGATGGGGTTTATACCCGTTAGAAGTATTTTTCTTGTCGAATTCAACCAAAAACTTCAAAGTTAAAATCACTCATTTCTAGATAAATGTTATAGGCACATTATCTTGATGAAAAACGCAAAATATATTAATGCTTAACCAAAATTGGTAGCAAAATCACACAAATGACAAAAATTACACACAAGGAAAAATCCGCCACATACACTCTTAAAATCTTTGCAGCAGCTATAGTGAACACTTGTTTTTTTTACGATTTTGCTATATTTTTCTTTGTGTCAACAGGACAACTTGTCGATTTTTTTTTAAAATTTCAAGTACACTGGTGGGGGGGGGGGGGGGGGGGTCAAACTACAAATACCCCTTCAGTTCAAAAGAGTTTAATAAAAACAATAGTACAGTATGATATTAGAAACCCACACGGTTAATTTACTGGCGTAAAAGCGTAACAGTGTAAAATCGTGATTATGCTGTGTTCTGCCCTTGTTTACTTTGAATTAATTTTTGCCTTTTATCAGTATGTTTTTTTAATGGTTTTATGACATTTTATGACATGTTTTTATATTTGATATTAAATCATATTGCACGCTTTTACGACTCATGTGCTAATAATATAATTGGTCAAACACTAAAACGATTTTTTTCCTCTATATTTTCGGAAATAAATAGATTTGGAGGTTAATATTTATTAAAATAATAGTAAAAATAGAGGATTTGTATTTGATTTGAAACTTGGGGCGTCCGCCAACTCGCCCTCCCCCACTGGTTACGGGCCTGTGAATATGTGATAGTCATGTAGAATGTAGACACATTTGTTGATTAACCCTCGTCCAACCAAGGGGGGACCCCCTAACGGATGATTCCCTGTCGCACAAAAAATGGAAACGAATACGATCTAAGGCTTTAATGTAATTGTAAGTTCATCCTTTGCGGTCAAAAAAATTGGAGGTACCACCTTCATGGGGGTCAGGACGTCCCGTAAAATGCCAAAAAATGGTACTTTATGTAAGTATGATGCTACTGTAAGCAAATACTTGTATTTTTTCTTATTATTTAGAGTAATAACATGTGTATGCTTACTTTGGCACCCATTATTGCCAAATAAATACCAATTTTGCTTGCATAAATGGCAAAAAACGGTCGAAAAACCCTCGATTTTGGCGATTTGCTTACAAATTTGGGTAAAAATAAGCTCTCAGTTATGACGTCACTATGACGTTATGTTGTTAAAACTTAATATGTTTGTACTTGATTTGAAGAAAGGACATATGTAGCTACACACTGATACCAAACAAGATGATGTTTGTCGTTTAATTACGAAAACATCAGGGGGTGGTAACCCCCCCCCTTCGTGAACGTAGTACAAAAACCCTTGGTTGGCGAGGGTTAAACTTACGACAAACTCAAAATTCGGCGTACAAAATACTGCATGTCTTAAGCCTCTTATCTGATTTGTGCTATGTTAGTGCTATGTTGTGCTATCAGGAAGAAGAGGCGGGAGGATGTCAGAAATTACAACACCAAAATGATACATGGCACTATAGAAAACAACAAGAGTATTAAGAAAACCAACAAGAAGCTTGGCCAGGGAACAAAGAAAATCAACAAACTTCTCGGCTCAAATGGGCAGGAATTAACAGATCAGGATGATATTCTGCGAAGAGTAGAGGAATTCTATGAAGAGCTATACCAAAGCAATCACCAAACCGAAGACATAGAAGATTCACAGGAGAATGTACCTAAAGTTGAAAGCTGGGAAGTAGAGCATGCTCTAAGGCAAACGAAACGGGGCAAAGCCCCTGGACAGGACAACATAATAATGGACACACTAAAAGAAGCAGAGGAGGCAGTTAACATAGAACTGGCAAAGCTCTTCACAGCTTCTCTTCACCAAGGGAAGGTGCCCCAAAAGTGGAAAGATGCCAACTATTCCTTCATTTAACTTGTTATCATAAACGTAGCATGAAATTCAATTTATATCAGTACCAATAATATATCAATTATCTCTCAGTCACTTCGACCCTCACGGACAAAATTGCAAATTACGCACCTAATTTTCTATGCTGTTCCGTGTTAATACCGAGCACGGACCGCCATTTTGAACCGTCTTAAAACATGATATCAAAACCACACCCATTCCGTACCACTTGGAAGTAACCCTATTGTAACTCACCAATCATCAACTTGAATCTGCGTGTCACAATGAATGAATAGTGAATTAATTCGTTGTATCCAATCAGGTCGAGCGTGCAGTGCTAGCATTAGTATTACACAGCTCAGCATACCAACAACAATTCATATCATCAACACGATGTGTGCTGTTCACTCATGCCTTATCGATATTACTACTCAAAATAATTATCAGTAGGAAAGTCTCCAAAGGACATTGCGACATCTATATATTTTTTTATCCAGTCCGCAATGTCCTTACTGGCATTGACCTGGCAACCTATCTGGACAGGTACACTGGCTGAGTTTCCCTCTTGGGTCATTTTTTCTTTCTCTATCTTTTTACCATATCCTGTCACCTGATGAGTTCGGCACAGATATGCATTACCCACGAATCGAACCGGTCTTTCTATACAGCTAGCTACTAGCCTATTGAATGAACGACACATTCTCTTAAGTGATGTGAACATGATACCACTCTTGTCAATCCTAAACCACACCCTTACCATGTAACAATAGTTTCGAGCGCGTATGGCGTCTTCATGTTGTGGTACATAGGCATCAGATGCGGAAATTTCCGACATCTAAACTATGTCTTGGTCGGGGGTCCCTTCCTTACATTGATATTTTAATTTTACCCTTTCTACTCTGTGGGGATCGGGAGACTGCCGCGCTGAGGACAGAAGATGGTTTCCTTAGAGTTTCATACAATATTATCACACTATTTTGCATTTTGCATCCCAATAACTACCTGGTTATCACAAGTCACACTTGACTACTAGTTTGCTACTCTTTTACTTATCACGAAAGCCTTATCACACCGACTTTTATATAAAAAAAAAAAAAAAAAAAAAACACTCTGATTAACATCATTGACTATATATCAAATATATCAAGTGGGGGTGGGGGGGGTGGGGTGGGGGGGGGGGGGGTGGGGGGGTGGGGGGGGGGGGGGTGGGGGGGTGGGGGGGGGGGTAAAAAAATTAAGGGGGGGGGGGGGGTTCCAAAACACTTTAACGTTGATTTCTTTTCCATACATATCAGTCGGCAGGCTAATATTGCTGCCAAGCATCGTATCTAACATCGAAGCTATCAAACTTACACACGCATCATATCGTACTAGCTGTATGGCCAATTCAAATATATCCTTTGCAATTAAGGCCGTATATCAACCCGTGAGCATCCAATACTAATTCCTTCATTTAACTTGTTTATCATAACGTCAGAAATTCAATTTATATCAGTACCAATAATATATAAATAATCTCTCAGTCACTTCGACCCTCACAGACAAAATTGCAAATACGCACCTGATTTTCTATGTTTGTCTCCGTGTTACTACCGAGCACGGACCGCCATTTTGAACAGTTCAAACATGATATCAAAACCACACCCAGTCCGTACCACTTGGAAGTGACCCTATTGTACTCATGCCTTCTAACGTGATGTGAAAATGATCCCATCATCTTGGAATCCTACAACCACACCCTTACAAGGTAACATAGTGTCGAGAGCGTATGCGTCTTCATGTTGTGTACATATTCATCAGATGCCGGAAATTTTTCGGACATTCTAAACTATGTCTTGGGCGGTCCTTTCCTTACAAAAGTGTAGACAAAAGGGATTTGAATAATTACCGGCCAATTAGGCCTTCTATCCAACATGTACAGCTTTTCAAAAGATTTTTAAAACAGGTTTGGAAAGAATTCGAGATGACAACCAACCAAGGGAGCAACCGGGATTCAGAAGAAATTCTTCAAACAAAATAGCACACATTCACACCCCTCAACCACTAAAGGAAAAAATGTCAAGAGTTCAATATATTGTTATGCGTTCGCTTTGTGGATTATGGAGAATAGCTTTTGATTCCGGTGAAAACCTGGGCCAGTTCTCAAGGCACTGAAAGAAACAAAACATTCAACCCTAACTCTATTAAAGTAATCAAAGACATAATCCACTGGCAGCACAACTTTTACTGTTAAGTTACACAAGAAAGCAAACAAATACATAAGGAAAAGGAGGAGGCAAGGGATACCATGTCTCAAAAGCTCTTTACAGCATGTAGATCATCTTCAAAGACCATCAATTGGGAAAAAAAACGGTTTTAAATGTAAATGGGGGAAAGAAGAAGTTCAACCACCTCTGTTTTGCAGATGATATAGTCATAGCTAACATCAGTGAATGGAGAGAATGCTACAGGAATAGACATAAGCAACATGAAGAGAAGACTAAAACGTAATGGCAGACCCCCAAAAAATCAGTTACACAAAACAAATCATTCATTAATGGAACCGAATTGGAAAATGTATCTGATACAATGTACTGGGACCAACGGTGTCCTCTCACCGAAAACAATCAAGATAATGGAAATAAAGAAGGATTAAAGCACGGTGGCAAGCATTTGGCAAATACAGCCACATCATGAAGGTGAATCTACCATTGTGCTTAAAGAGGAAAGTGTCAGACCAATGCATTTCCCGTAACGACTATGCATCAGAAACATGGACGCTACCAATAAAATGGGAAAGAAGTTGATAACATAATATACAAAAAGATCACAAAACACTATAAATGTAAAAATAGGGGAACAGACAAAGGTATGGGACATAATGGAAGTAATCAAATTAAAGGGAATTGGTGGCATATCACATGAAGGGGAGATGAGATGGAGCACACTGACTATTATATGGACACCATTGATGGGAAGAAAAGGAACAGACGTAGGCAAAGAAAGAGATGGAGAGATGAATACAAAAATTCTGGAATTGAACAATTTGTACAATATGCAAGGGAGAGAGAGAGAGAACTGGAGACATCATGCTTAGGCCTTCATCCAGCAGTTGATTGAAAACGGCTGAAGAAGAAGAAGTTTTGTATATAAAATATCTGTATTCTTCCAAAGTTCTAGACTACGATTTGAGAGCAAATTGAAGAAATTTCATATTTAATTGTTGAAAATGTGCCAGTGCTGCTTTAAACTTACACTCTAAATTTCAGGGATTTAAAAGTAAATCCTTAGGATTGTAGGGACCAATAAATGTTAGGATTTAAAATTAATTTCTATCGCATTAAAATTAAATCATATTAGATTTGAATTCAAATCTATGCCATTGAATCTAAGACCAATCGGATTTGATTTTTAATCTATTTTGATTGGTCCCTAACTACCATGACATTTATCCTGACATTTATACCGTATTGAAAGACTCAAGAAGTTAAAGACACTATCAGTGATTTGCTAAATCAGCAAATCGAAAAATCATCAAAAATCAGATTTTTGCATGTATGTAACAAGTACAGGTAGCCTAACATACCCTGCAAATGATAAGACCAGAAGCAACCTAATAAGGACAGAATCGGAGATTTTAGTCCTTACTGTCCGTTCGGACACTTATATACAACACGTAATTGAATGGAGAATCGTATCTTGGAACACTGCCGTTTTCTTCCTTTTCTGTCAATTCTACAGCTGGAAAAGGTAACTTATGAGAATTCTACAGACTTATCCTTCACTTTGAAGCTATTCCTGCAAATTTCAAATATTTTTCAAATCACTGTTAGTGTCTTTAAAAAAAAAAAAAAAAAAAAAATATGCTTAACATAATATACAAAGATCACAAAACTAATAAATGTAAAAAGGGAACAGACAAAGGTACGGGACATAATGGAAGTAATCAAACATCGTAAATGGACATGGGTTGGCCATATCACCTGAAGGGGAGATGGAAGATGGAGCACACTGACTACTATATGGACACCACTTGATGGGAAAAGGAACAGAAGTAGGCAAAGAAAGAGATGGAGAGATGAAATACAACAATTCTGGAATGAAACTAATTTGTACAAATATGCAAGGGAGAGAGAGAGAGAACTGGAGACATCATGCTGAGGCCTTCATCCAGCAGTGGATTGAAAACGGCTGAAGAAGTTTTGTATATAAAATATCTGTATTCTTCCAAAGTTCTAGACTACGATTTGAGAGCAAATTGAAGAAATTTCATATTTAATTGTTGAAAATGTGCCAGTGCTTCTTTAAACTTACACTCTAAATTTCAGGGATTTAAAAGTATATCCTTAGGATTGTAGTTAGGGACCAATCAATGTTAGAATTTAAAATTAATTTCTATCGCATTAAAATTAAATCATATTAGATTTGAATTCAAATCTACTGCCATTGAATCTAAGACCAATAGGATTTGATTTTTAATCTATTTTGATTGGTCCCTAACTACCCTAACTATACCGCTTTGAAAGACTCAAGAAGTTAACAGCACCTGCACCTCTTGTGTCAGTGTCCTTCATTGATAATGAGACTATTCAAATATAGGTGCCCTGCACCTTAAGAATCTATTTTGGACGAGTTATCACCCTTACAGGACACGATACATGCACATGTCTATGGCAAGCCAAATCTACAATAAATCGAAAAGCCTGGTTTCTCGACGGTAGAGTGTGCTTTCTCGGCAAAAAGAAAGACATTTTTTCGATCAAAATTCTGGTATTATTTTGATCGAAAAGTAAGGTACAAAACTTTCTTCATTAAAACTTGAATAGTTAAAAGATAAAATCTTTCTCATGGAAAGTCGACATGTTGTCGAAAAACTTGGAATCTTGTAAACAGTAATTTCGATTCATTTATAACCTGAAATTGACCAACCTGGGTTTCCGCCAAAAAGATTTTAATCGAAAAAGCAGGTTTCTTGAACAGTATTTACATTAATCTTTGTACTATATACATTATAAGCAATATCCTCCAAATAAAATTGTCATTATTTTGTTTCGATTGGGGATTATTTTTTCAATAAAATATATAGAATTGTTATGACATAAGAGTTTTTTTTATTACAAAATCACCAAAGATGCTGTAACAGTGAAGTGCACTTAAGACACCTTAAGACGAGCAACCAAGAATTTCCATCCTTAGACCACACTTATTGTTCCAACTCTGCGGCAGAATTTGAATGAGCATAACTTCAATTGGCTCGTCAAACATGTTGGTAACCGTTGTCGTTGAGTCGTCATTGGCATTAAACAACTACAAATGGAATAAATAGAATAAATCTAATGAACGAAAATAATACCTCCCACTTGCAATGAAACTGACCGTATACTCAATTATGATATTACATCTTATGCAAATTAAAGTGCAATTCTACCAAATAGACAGAAAAGAAAAAGAAAATTGATACATTGTTGTCATTAAAATATAAGTTGAAGTTATACAATTCATTGAAGCAGTATTTCATGATTTGGAGCATCACACATCTCGTATAGCTTAGTTTCAAAATTTGATTTGATTCGGATCTTGTGTTTCGATGTTATGAACAAATGGGCATTTCAGAGTTCTGCAATAAAGCTACTTGGCCGCTATATTGTGTCTCTACCCGACAGGAAATACAACATTGGATGTCCATTTTTTTCTTCTACCGTCTGGATGTATGTTTAAATTTATTCATAACCACAAATCAGAGTTTTTCAGGGTATAACAATCATAACGTTTTAAATCATAAAAAAGGACACTTAGAAGTATAAAATACAACGAACCAAATTTACCAAAACACGACGTCAAAATTATTTTTTAAAAATTGAAGAAATACTTAGCAACTTGAATTCTTCAGAATATCAATGTTTCTTGTTGGCGCACATGTGTAGAAATTATGTATTGTTTTTTTTCCTTGTATTTTATTATGGAGGTGTTTTATTTACATCGTCAACTATTTTTTGGTCATGGAATGATATCGTGTGGTGTGATCTTCTTCTTCTTCTTGCATATGAGGCAGCAGCTAAATATGTTGTAAACTGTGGAGCCAGCTCACTATTGATTGGTAGGGCACTCATTGAGAATGTGATCCGCAGTCTGTGATGGAGAATCACATTGGCAGGCTGGCGATGGCCGCAGCCCCATCGGTGCATATTACTGTTGAAGCAACCGACTCCTGTGCGAATCTGGTTTACGGTGACCCATTGCTTGCGTGGAAGATTGCTACCAGGTGGTAGTTCTGTCATAGGTGCAATAGTGAGTTGATCTGGTCTTGAAGTATCTAGCCAGGCAGTATTCCATGTCTGTAAGATGTTGAATGGGGAGCTGGAGAGTGTAGCGTAGCAGCGTGCCGACAGAAAGGTCAACGAAAGCATAGTCTCTGTCTGCCGAGCTGGTGTGAGTCTTTGACAGTGTTATGCAGCAGGTGCTTGTTGTCCAGCAGAGCTTTATTCACTAGTTTGTGCGTGTGGTGTTCTCTCCGAAGCACCGCAGGTGCAATGCCTGAAAGCACTGGTAGAAACTCAGATGAAGTAGGACGGAGGCAATCAGTAATGGTTCTCAAGGTCTCGTTGAGTACTCTGTCCAGCTTCTTTGTGTGAGAGCTGCTGCACCATACTGGGGCGGCATATTCAGCAGCGCTGTAGACCAGAGCCAATGCGGTGTTGCGTAGAGTCGTTGGGCTGGCACCCCATGAGGGTCCAGCAAGTCGGCACAGCAGGTTGTTCCTCGAATATACCTTGGCGCATACGGACTCCAAGTGCTGCCGGTAAGTAAGCTGCCTGTCAAGCTTCACTCCCAAATAGGTTGGTATAGGATTTTATGGCAGTAGGCGCTCCATTGAGGTTGATTTGAAGCTGGCGATGAGCGTCTTTGGTGTTGAGGTGGAAGGCAGTAGCGATGGTCTTGGCTTCGCTCAGCTTCAGTCTCCAGGTCTTGAGATATGCTGCAAGTAGGGACATATCTGCAGTAAGTGTATTTTCTACTTCTGTCCAGCTGCTGTGCGAGTGGAGAAGGGGAAGATCGTCGGCGTAGTCATATTCTCTAGATGTTGTTTGAGGTAAATCGCTGATATACAAGTTGAACAGCATGGGAGCCAGTACAGATCTTTGTGGTACTCCTTTCCTCAGACGTCGCAGACGACTACTCTGCCCATCACTGGTCTTGAGAATAAAGCTACGGTTTGCACGTATGTTTCATATGAATTGTACAAGCTGGCAATCCTGGATGGTCCTGAGAAGCTTGAGTGTCAGGCCCTGGTGCCACACGGTATCGTATGCTGCAGTAAGGTCCACCAAGATGACATTTGTGAGTTTTGCAATCTGGTGGCCAGTGCTCCTGCCACGGCGAAATCTTGCTTGTTCGTCAGGTAGGTGGGGTTCGACGACGGGCTCCATCCGGGCCAGGATCAACCTCTCAAGGAGTTTGAAGGAGCCACACAGTAGTGATATTGGGCGGTAGTTCTTAGGGTTGTCAACATGCTTCTTTGGTTTGGGGAATGCGATGATAGTAGCCCTCCTCCAGATCTTGGGTAAGGACTAGTTGATAAAGCAACATGTATAGAACTCCTGGAGCCATTCTAGACATCGTGGTCAGCATTGCATCAGGAACTCCGCTGGTATGTTATCAGGCCCCTGGGCCTTTCCTCTCTTTAGTTGGCTGATAGCAGAGGTAAGCTCATCTTGTGAGAAGGATGTTGAAATTGACCCGTCCACGCCGGGGCTCGATGAAGTTTGGTGATCTCTTTTTTGACAGAGCGAGTGTGATCCTTATCAATGTTCTTGAAACGACCATTTGCGAGAAGTTGATCAACAATTGAGTTGGTATCACTAGACGTTTAATTTCGATGGTTTGGAAATTCTGCCGGTGAGGCGGTTTATAGTCTTCCAGTCCTTCCTGCTGGAGTGAGTGAATCGATTCCTTGGACCGTCTCCTCCCAGCGCTCACGGCGTTTCCTGTCCAAGTAGTTTATTAGATCTGAAGCATTGGATGACGCTTCTTCCCCGGGTTCAGAATTAAGGAAATTATTGTAAAGAGTATCACATTCCTCACCCCAGGATGGGATATAACTGCGACGACAACCACGTGGGATGGTCTTCTTTGCTATGTTAATAAAGAGTTTACACAGTGCTGTGTAAGAATTGTCCAGGTTGTAGGAGGTTGGTATCGGGAGGTTGGGCTCTTCTGAATCCACCAGGTTCTTAAACTGGTCCCAGTCTGCCTTGAGGAAGTTCCACCTTTTCACTGGCTTTGTTGGTAGAGGCTTAGCAAGGCTCTCGTGCTAAGCAGTGTTGGGACTTCGGAAAGCGGTCGAGAACATTACGGTGAACAGAGATGGCGTCCATGTTTTCAAAAGCAAGGTCGGGATTTGAAGTCGTAGTCCACCTTCCAGAGTAATAATAATAATGGTTGCTTGGGGTCGTGCAAAAGTTGTACGCCGGATTTGGAAGCCCAGTCCTCTAGGGTAGCTCCGTCAGGGTTGGTATTCCTGTAACCCCAGGTAATGCTATGACTGTTAAAGTCACCAGCGTAAATGCAAGGTGCACCATGAGTGGGTAGAGAGTCTGCTTAAAGCCGATTATTAGGTGGCTTATAGACATTGGTGACATGAACACCTGCAATTTGGGTCGTTGCCCATTCCAGGGTGAAATCTGTAGGTGAGGTTGCAATTTGTTTCCATTGGGCTGAGTTACTAGTAAAGGTTTCAATCCCATGGGTAGCGCTCTCGGTGTGTGCAGCTAGAGTGTAACCGCAAATGTTCAGAATGGAACTGTTAGTTGCGTGTGTCTCTTGGAGGAGAACCGCAGTGACTTCATGCGTTTGTGTGAGGTGTTCGATGATGTTGATCTTTGCCCTAGTGAGACCTTCCACGTTCAGTTGGAGCACTGAGTGTGGTGTGATGTGGTGTGGAGTTAAATGTTTCTTTAGGAAAAATTAGTAAAATGATGTTTATTATAAGGACTAATTTTCATGCAAAATTCAATATTCAAGGATAACGTAATAAACTGAACAAATAGGAGCATATTTCTTTTAGCTAATCAAACTTTGTATAAATAAAAATTGTTCCAAGAAACTTTTAAGCACCTATGTGTCGAATTGCCATAGACTAAATGTTTACGGCAGGCGACGTCTGAGCTGCATTAACTCCATAAAGTGCGGCAGAAAGATTTCATCCGCAATTTTGCATTATCTGTATCTGTATCTGTCAGCTACTGTACAACCGCCTGGTGTGGCTGTCCCGTACAGGTAACGCTGGAAGGGGCTGGATGCACTAAATTTTAAAGTGAGCTTTATGCGCAATGGTGGCGAGGTCAATGGAGCTCAACTGAGTTTTAAAAACGGCAATTCAAGTAGCTGTCCTGATGTAGTCGGGGAGGTAATTCCATTCTGGTATATTCCATGGGTAGAGTGAATGAAGATAGGTGTTCTTGTTTGGTCTTATGCGATCGTAAATGAAGCTGCCATGGTGTTGTCTGGTGTTTGGTCTGGTTGTTGTCTGGTCTTATTGGTTTGGTGCATGAGATGAGCAATATTATTTGGAATGAGGCCATGAGTTTCTTTGTAGATGGTACATAGTCGGGCTTTCATGCGTCTGATGTCGAGTGGTTCCCTTTCAAGCTTGGTTAGCATGTCGGTGACGCTTGATTCTTTAGAATAGTCATTAAAGATGAATCGGGCAGCACGTCTTTGAACTTTGTCCAATGTGGTGATGTTATTTTTCTGGCGAGGATCCCATATCGTCGGGCAGTATTCTAGGATTGGCCGAACTAATGCTTTGTGGGCAGCTTCTTTAGTGGCTCTGTCACAACAGGAAATGTTTCTTCTAAGTAGACCCAGAGTTCTATTAGCTTTGGCGGCAGTCTGATTTATTATGTTTATTTCAAGAAAGGTCAGATGACAACTCCACTCCTAAATAAGGGTAGTGTTTCACCTCTTCCAGTAGAGTGTCTTCCATATGATAACGATTAATGAGTGGGTTTCTTTTGTGAGTCATCCTCATTGAGAAACATTTTTTGTGATTAAAGCCCATCTGCCAAGTGTTTTCGCATTTGCAAAGTTTATCAACATCATCCTGGAGGATCTTTGCATCACTGACTGTTTTTATATTGATTCAACCAATATGACCAGACCGGATCCACTCCGGCCAATCCGCCAACGACTGTAACTACGTAATTTTGAATATTGTCATTACGGTATAAAACCATAAATTAAGCTTTCAAATTGCTGCAAACACTATGTCTATAGTATAGCTAATAGTATAGTCACATTAGTGTTTACAATTTTCAATTAGCGCTCGGTACCGTTAGTAAAGACACTATCAGTGATTTGCTAAATCAGAAAGTCAAGACCAATGATCAAAAATCAGATTTTAAACATATTTGTAACAAGTGTAGATATGCAGACATAATCTACAAGTGATAAGACTAGAATCATCAAATCAATCTAATAAGGACAAATTCGGATATTTTAGTCACTACTCTCATGTATTTGAATGGAGATTCGTATATTTGAACAATCATTATGGTGTTTTCTTCCTTTTTAAAAAAAAAAAAAAAAAAAAAGACTTCCCCTTCACTTTTAAGCTACTCCTGCAAATTTCAAATATTTACTCTTTCTGATGAATCACTGATAGTGTCTTTAACCTGAGGAATAACTGCATGCTAAATGATACACTATCGTTTCTTTTTTCCCTGGCATGAAAAACAGATTTTGCGGTAGCGCGCATGTCCGTATGTATGTTCCAGTTAGGTTTGGTTCTTCAAAAAGGTGAAGTCCGATTGAAACCAGACTTGAAACCCCAGAACCAGGGTTGGTTAAGGTGCAATAGGGCTTCCTTCATTGTGGATGATGTTAAAAGTCATGGGCCAAGTTCAAAGGTCTGAGCTCATCTTGCCAGGGGGATCAGGCAAGTTTACTTGCTGAATTTTTATAGCACAGGCACTAGTTACGGAATTATCTTATGGTTTGTTTGTTTGTTTGTTTATCATTATATATCGTCACGAATCTTCCAAACAGGCCAATCGACCAAAAGTCACATTTCGAGATATCGGCGATTGAAGTTTTCGAGAATTATGAACTTGCATATCTAAAATTTGAAACATTTTAGGAAAAAAAAAAAAAAAAAAAAAAGAAAGGTCAGATGACAACTCCACTCCTAAATAAGGGTAGTGTTTCACCTCTTCCAGTAGAGTGTCTTCCATATGATAACGATTAATGAGTGGGTTTCTTTTGTGAGTCATCCTCATTGAGAAACACTGCCAAGTGTTTTCCCATTTGCAAAGTTTATCAACATCATCCTGGAGGATCTTTGCATCACTGACTGTTTTTATATTGATTCAACCAATATGACCAGACCGGATCCACTCCGGCCAATCCGCCAACGACTGTAACTACGTAATTTTGAATATTGTCATTACGGTATAAAACCATAAATTAAGCTTTCAAATTGCTGCAAACACTATGTCTATAGTATAGCTAATAGTATAGTCACATTAGTGTTTACAATTTTCAATTAGCGCTCGGTACCGTTAGTAAAGACACTATCAGTGATTTGCTAAATCAGAAAGTCAAGACCAATGATCAAAAATCAGATTTTAAACATATTTGTAACAAGTGTAGATATGCAGACATAATCTACAAGTGATAAGACTAGAATCATCAAATCAATCTAATAAGGACAAATTCGGATATTTTAGTCACTACTCTCATGTATTTGAATGGAGATTCGTATATTTGAACAATCATTATGGTGTTTTCTTCCTTTTTTGTCAATTTTTCAGTTAGCCGCTTTCAGTTAGAAATAATAACTTCCGGATATTCTACTAGACTTCCCCTTCACTTTTAAGCTACTCCTGCAAATTTCAAATATTTACTCTTTCTGATGAATCACTGATAGTGTCTTTAACCTGAGGAATAACTGCCTGCTAAATGATACACTATCGTTTCTTTTTTCCCTGGCATGAAAAACAGATTTTGCGGTAGCGCGCATGTCCGTATGTATGTTCCAGTTAGGTTTGGTTCTTCAAAAAGTTGAAGTCCGATTGAAACCAGACTTGAAACCCCAGAACCAGGGTTGGTTAAGGTGCAATAGGGCGTCCTTCATTGTGGATGATGTTAAAAGTCATGGGCCAAGTTCAAAGGTCTGAGCTCATCTTGCCAGGGGGATCAGGCAAGTTTACTTGCTGTATTTTTATAGCACAGGCACTAGTTACGGAATTATCTTATGGTTTGTTAGTTTGTTTGTTTATCATTATATATTATCATTGTCATTAATTGTATCATTTTATTTGTGCAAAATCTTAACATTTACTCCCTGAAAACCACTTTGCTGTTGATTTTTTTAAAATCAAAACTATGGTTATTGATGAGGTACATCAACACGGCCCCCATACCAGGAACAAAATGAAAATCGTTTGTACCGATTCAAAATGACGGTCCGAAAAACCTTTTTTTTTGACGCGAACAAAATTCTCCAGCCGAAATTAAAAAAAACACCACATTTTCTCGAAGGACTTTTTCCATAAAATTTGGCTCAAAATAAGATTTAAGGGGCAAAACGAATTTTGAAAAGCGTCACCAAAATGCCTATTTTACGATAATTAGCTGCATTAAAACGCCATGGCCGATTTGATTTTTTGTCTCCAAAATATGCGCATTGAACTGATATTAGTTAGGCAATTACAAAAAAAATTAGGACAAAAAATAATTTAACGTTAAAGCATAGCGCGCGAAAAACAAAATCTTGGGTCCAAGTGGCCTTAGTGGATCGAAAATCATTGAAGGATTCCCAGGAAGGATTCTACATTATTACTGTACAACAATAAATAGATATTGTTGTGCGAGCGCAAGAAAGTTGTAAGTGTAATAGCTGCCATGTGATACATCGGTGTGCTAACATGTACGAGGATAACTAAATTTATCTTTCCTTATTCAGTGTTCTGGAAATGGTTCTTCAGGTAACTGCGTCGCCTGCATAACCGTTTCAAGAGCCACTGCCCAAGACAAAAAGAGTATGTTTGAAAGGAATTTCTGTCAAATGGCAGCTGTTGCACTTGCGACTTTCTTTCTCCCACACGACGATATGCGGCCACATTTGATATCATACCTTTTTGTTTCCTGTGCTATCCCGCAGGTAGACCATATTACCTGACGTTTGATCCGCCTCATATTTGACATGGAAGCTGCCTACCCAAGAGGTTCCGAAACCTTGAGAAATTATACCTGTTATTGTCGACGTAGAGGCGAAATGAATAGCAATCCACTGTCCTGTGTTAGGAACGCCTTGTGCCCAACATGAACTACCGTGCAACCTAGCATGCCTGGCCAACCGGTTATTGTTTGCCCACTCAGATGATGCTGAAATCTGTGCATCGCTTATTTGGCCACTTTGCATTCCAAGTGGACTGTTGCATACTGAAAAAATGGTCCAAAAATATGTTTTAAATCATCCTTGTAAGATTTTAAAGGTAAGAGAATTGATACTTACTAATGTCTAAATGAGGTTGCCTATATCGAAGTATGGTTGCATACAAATTACTTGGTCCGTCTCACCATAGGGTTGCCATCAGTCGCCAAATTATTCTCAAAGAAGTAGTCCGGAGCCTAGAAGATTTATGCACACGAAAAGTGCCTGAACAGCTGACCCCATTGGCTAAAAAGGTCTTCAACCCCCATCACAAAATGAATTATTGCTGCCGGGTCTGGGCATGGCTTTCAGAGATATTGAAGATGGCTCTAAAGTAAACGCCATAACTAAGAATTGTCGAATCAGCTCTATATCTGTAAATATTTCTGTGAACAAATGTCTCACTCGACCCAATAAATCCATTTCTGTCCCTTATAAAATGGTTGTCGATATCGGCAAAAATGTAGATTAAAAGAATTTTCAAAATACTCTGGTGTGTTATTGAATACAATAACTATATGTATGATACCATCTGAGCAGTTTTAAAGTAAAGTATTATACATATATTTATTGAATACGGCGGTCTAGGTAAGTATTTCCCACGGTGTAGTCTGTGTCACAGACTGCGAAAGATATTACCTAAATTGGTACTGCGCGAGAGATTAACGTTATCAGCCCGTCATAGAGAATGTGTGTGAATGAAACTAAATCTCAAGTATCTCCGGAAGGGGTTCTATGGATGTTTTTGCATCAGAGGGTCCGTTACTATGTTTTGTTTTGAATATGTATCGTAATTGGGTCTGAACCTATAGAACCTTGAAAATTGAACGTTTTTGTCGGGTACTTCGGTGCTCGCAGACACGGAAAAGTGAACACGCAATCGCTACGGTCGCATCCATTATTCCCACAATGCCTTTCGATATTTTCCAGTCTTGAGAATTTTCAAACACTGGTTTCAATTTACGCCAACTTTTTTTCTCAGTTTTAGAAACAGGATTACGTACTTACCGGACAGCCGTAGTTATTGAATACAATAACTATATGTATAATATTTTAAAACTGCTCAGAGTGTATCAGCCAATATGGCCGTCAAAATCTTGAAAATCTTTAAAAAAAACACACGAAACAAATTTCCAAATATAAGCGGCAAATCAATATTAAAGTGTTAATGTAGCAATAGTGTTGGGTAAAATGCTATCACTGGGCTTTTTAAGAGGAAATGCATGAAATTGAAACGGGAATTAGTTTTGATTTCCGTAATACATCAATTAATGAAACTAGATATTCGTGATTGATTTTTGCATATATAACAGGTTGCCATTGGATTAATAACTGCGTACTGATTCAGCAGCATTTTTATTACATCTTGACTTTAACGAATAATACTTCCATTGGAGAAAACACAAAAAACATCATTGAGTAAAATAGATATTAGCTAAACTATCCAATACAGATTATCATACAATTTTCTTCAATTAGTATTTAAAAAAGAATTTCGTAGTTACAGAATTTTGACAAGAAAGTGCTTTTTGGCGAGATTATGGTCTGGAAAGTCCAAAGTATACCATTTGTAGGGGCTTAGGTCGACCTTTTTGCAAATGTTAGTCTTGAACCTTGAACCTGAAACTGGGCCGCCCTTTGCATTTTCAAGGTCAAGACTAACATTGAACTATTAAAAGTTAAAAAAAAAAAAAAAAAAAACATATAATTTAGACAACACACATCTTAAAACGGTTAATAATAACAATTATGACCTTGACTGAAAAGGCATTGACCTTTGTACATTTTTTGGCCATAGCGTCCTCATTTGAAGTCGGATCTACAACAAATATACATTTTTTTTATATTCCGTATGATAATGCGAGTAAATTGGACATGCATATTATTCAATTGCGACGTGTTCTCAATTTTTTTTAACCCCCGTGTTAACTTTGTCTGCCCCTTCCCCAATGCCGGAACATTGCCAGCGGCAAGTCATCCAGTCAAAAACCTTCACATCGATCATGGAACCCCAAGACGCCTCAAATCTTTGTCCTCCAAGTTTGGTCACCGGGATCTAACAGCGGTCTTCTACTAACATGTTCTATTGGCAACAGTCAAATCTACAATAAATTGAAAAACCTGGTGTCTCGATGGTAGAACGTGCTTTCTCGGCAAAAGAAAAGACTTTTTTGCGATCAACATTCTGGCTTTTACCGAAACGTACAGGTACAAACTCTCTTAAATTAAAAACTTGCATATTTACAATAAAACAAAATCTTTTTTTATGAAAGTCGAGATTTGTTGTCAAAAACTTGGAACCTTGATTTATAGAAAACAGTAATTTCGATCCATTTAACCATGAATTGACCACTGGGTTCCGCCAAAAAGCATGTTTAATCGGAAAAGGAAGTTTGCTGAACAGTATTTACATTAATCTTTTTACTATATTACATTATAAGCAATATCCTTTCAAAAAAATTGTCATTATTTTGTTCAATTGGGGGATTTATTTTCAATAAAATATATAGAATTGTTATGACATAAAGGTTTTTTTTATTACAAAACCACCAAAGATTGCTTGTCTAACAGTGAAGTGCACTTAAGACACCTTAAGACGAGCAACAAGAATTTCCATCTTAGACCAACTTATTGTTCAAAATCTGCGGCAGAAGAATTTGACATGAGCATAACTTCAATGGGCTCGTCAAACATGTTGGTAACCGGTTGTCGTTGAGTCGGCAGTGGCATTTAAACAACTACAAATGGAATAAATAGAATAATCAATTAACGAAAATAATACCTCCAACTGCAATGAAACTGACAGTATACTAAATTATGATATTAATCTTCTGCAAATTAAAGTGCAATTCTACCATAGACAGAAAAGAAAAAAAAAGAAAATGATACATTGTTGTCATTAAATATAAGTTGAAGTTAACAATTCATTGAAGCAGTCATTTCATGATTGGAGCATCACACATCTGTATAGATTAGTTTTCAAAATTGATTGATTTCAGATCTTGGGTTTCGATGTTATGAACAAATGGGCATCAGAGTTCTGCAATTAAAGCTCCGTGCCGCTATAATGTGTCTCTACCCGACAGGAAATACAACATTGGTGTCCATTTTTTTTTTCTTTAACCCGTCTGGATGTATGTTTTAAATTTATTCATAACCACAAATCAGAGTTTTTCAGGGTTGTTATAACTCATAAACGTTTTAAATCAGAAAAAAGGACACTTAGAAGTATAAAATACAACGAACCAAATTTACCCAAACACGGCCCACGTCAAAATTATTTGTTAACAAATTGGAAGAAAAATTAAGCAAATGAATCTTCAGCATCTCATGTTCGTTGGCGACATGTGAGAAATTATGGTATTGTTTTTTTTCCTTGTATTTTATTATGGAGGTTGTTTTATTTACATCGTCAAATATTTTTGGTCATGGAATGATATCGTGTGGTGTGATCTTCTGCTTCTTCTGCCATATGAGACAGCAGCTAAATAGGTTGTAAACGTGGAGCAGCTCACTATTGATTGGTAGGGCACTCATTGAGAAATGTGATCCGCAGTCTGTGATGGAGAATCACATTGGCAGGCTGGAGATGGGCCGCAGCCCCCATCGGAGCATATTACGGTTGACGCAACCGACTCCTGTGCGAATTGGTTCGGTGACCCATTGATTGCGTGGAAGATTGCTACCAGGTGGTAGTCTGTCATAGGTGCAATAGTGAGGTGATCTGGTCTTGACTGAAGGTATCTAGCCAGGCAGTATTCAATGTCTGTAAGATGTGAATGGGAGCTGGAGAGTGTAGCGTAGCAGCGTGCCGACAGAAGGGTCACGAAGAATAGTCTCGGTTGACGAGCTGGTGTGTGGAGTCTGTGACAGTGTTATGCAGCAGGTGGTGCTTGTTGTCCAGCAGAGTTTATCATAGTTTTGGTGTGGGTTCTCTCCGAAGCACCGCAGGTGCAATGCCTGAAAAGCAATGGTAGAGAAGACTCAGATGAAGTAGGCGGGAGGCACTCAGTTTAATGGTTCTCAAGGTCTAGTTGAGTACTCTGTACAGGCTTCTTTGTGTGGAGTGCTGCACCATGATGGGGCGGCATATTCAGCAGCGCATGTAGACAGGCAAATGCGGTGTTGCGTAGAGGCGTGGGCTGGCACCCCATGAGGGTCCATCAAGTCGGCACAAGCAGGTTGTTCCTCGAATTATACCTTGGCGCATACTACTCCAAGTGCTGCCTCGGTAAGTAAGCTGCCTGTCAAATTCACTCCCAAATAGGTTGGTATAGGATTTTATGGCAGTAGGAGTAGGCGTCCATTGGGGTTTGATTGAAGCCGGTGGCGATGAGGCGTCTTTGGTGTTGAGGTGGAAGGCAGTAGCGATGGTATTGGGCTTCGATCAGCTTCAGTCTCCAGTCTTGAGATATTGCTGCAAGTGGGGACATATCTGCAGTAAGTGTATTTTTCTCCTTCTGTCCAGGCTGCTGTGCGAGTGGAGAAGGGGAAGATCGTCGGCGTCGTTCCCCCGTCCGCCGTCCCGTAGTCATATTCTCAGCTGTGGTTTGAGGTAAAATCGCTGATGATATACAAGTTGAACAGCGAGCCAGTGACAGCTTTGTGATACTCCGTTGCCTCAGACGAAGCAGACGACTACTATGTCCATCCAATGGTCTTGAGAATAAAGCTACGGTTTGCACGTATGTTTCATATGAATTGTACAAGCTGGCAATCCTGGATGGTCCTGAGAAGCTTGAGTGTCAGGCCCTGGTGCCACACGGTATCGTATGCTGCAGTAAGGTCCACCAAGATGACATTTGTGAGTTTTGCAATCTGGTGGCCAGTGCTCCTGCCACGGCGAAATCTTGCTTGTTCGTCAGGTAGGTGGGGTTCGACGACGGGCTCCATCCGGGCCAGGATCAACCTCTCAAGGAGTTTGAAGGAGCCACACAGTAGTGATATTGGGCGGTAGTTCTTAGGGTTGTCAACATGCTTCTTTGGTTTGGGGAATGCGATGATAGTAGCCCTCCTCCAGATCTTGGGTAAGGACTAGTTGATAAAGCAACATGTATAGAACTCCTGGAGCCATTCTAGACATCGTGGTCAGCATTGCATCAGGAACTCCGCTGGTATGTTATCAGGCCCCTGGGCCTTTCCTCTCTTTAGTTGGCTGATAGCAGAGGTAAGCTCATCTTGTGAGAAGGATGTTGAAATTGACCCGTCCACGCCGGGGCTCGATGAAGTTTGGTGATCTCTTTTTTGACAGAGCGAGTGTGATCCTTATCAATGTTCTTGAAACGACCATTTGCGAGAAGTTGATCAACAATTGAGTTGGTATCACTAGACGTTTAATTTCGATGGTTTGGAAATTCTGCCGGTGAGGCGGTTTATAGTCTTCCAGTCCTTCCTGCTGGAGTGAGTGAATCGATTCCTTGGACCGTCTCCTCCCAGCGCTCACGGCGTTTCCTGTCCAAGTAGTTTATTAGATCTGAAGCATTGGATGACGCTTCTTCCCCGGGTTCAGAATTAAGGAAATTATTGTAAAGAGTATCACATTCCTCACCCCAGGATGGGATATAACTGCGACGACAACCACGTGGGATGGTCTTCTTTGCTATGTTAATAAAGAGTTTACACAGTGCTGTGTAAGAATTGTCCAGGTTGTAGGAGGTTGGTATCGGGAGGTTGGGCTCTTCTGAATCCACCAGGTTCTTAAACTGGTCCCAGTCTGCCTTGAGGAAGTTCCACCTTTTCACTGGCTTTGTTGGTAGAGGCTTAGCAAGGCTCTCGTGCTAAGCAGTGTTGGGACTTCGGAAAGCGGTCGAGAACATTACGGTGAACAGAGATGGCGTCCATGTTTTCAAAAGCAAGGTCGGGATTTGAAGTCGTAGTCCACCTTCCAGAGTAATAATAATAATGGTTGCTTGGGGTCGTGCAAAAGTTGTACGCCGGATTTGGAAGCCCAGTCCTCTAGGGTAGCTCCGTCAGGGTTGGTATTCCTGTAACCCCAGGTAATGCTATGACTGTTAAAGTCACCAGCGTAAATGCAAGGTGCACCATGAGTGGGTAGAGAGTCTGCTTAAAGCCGATTATTAGGTGGCTTATAGACATTGGTGACATGAACACCTGCAATTTGGGTCGTTGCCCATTCCAGGGTGAAATCTGTAGGTGAGGTTGCAATTTGTTTCCATTGGGCTGAGTTACTAGTAAAGGTTTCAATCCCATGGGTAGCGCTCTCGGTGTGTGCAGCTAGAGTGTAACCGCAAATGTTCAGAATGGAACTGTTAGTTGCGTGTGTCTCTTGGAGGAGAACCGCAGTGACTTCATGCGTTTGTGTGAGGTGTTCGATGATGTTGATCTTTGCCCTAGTGAGACCTTCCACGTTCAGTTGGAGCACTGAGTGTGGTGTGATGTGGTGTGGAGTTAAATGTTTCTTTAGGAAAAATTAGTAAAATGATGTTTATTATAAGGACTAATTTTCATGCAAAATTCAATATTCAAGGATAACGTAATAAACTGAACAAATAGGAGCATATTTCTTTTAGCTAATCAAACTTTGTATAAATAAAAATTGTTCCAAGAAACTTTTAAGCACCTATGTGTCGAATTGCCATAGACTAAATGTTTACGGCAGGCGACGTCTGAGCTGCATTAACTCCATAAAGTGCGGCAGAAAGATTTCATCCGCAATTTTGCATTATCTGTATCTGTATCTGTCAGCTACTGTACAACCGCCTGGTGTGGCTGTCCCGTACAGGTAACGCTGGAAGGGGCTGGATGCACTAAATTTTAAAGTGAGCTTTATGCGCAATGGTGGCGAGGTCAATGGAGCTCAACTGAGTTTTAAAAACGGCAATTCAAGTAGCTGTCCTGATGTAGTCGGGGAGGTAATTCCATTCTGGTATATTCCATGGGTAGAGTGAATGAAGATAGGTGTTCTTGTTTGGTCTTATGCGATCGTAAATGAAGCTGCCATGGTGTTGTCTGGTGTTTGGTCTGGTTGTTGTCTGGTCTTATTGGTTTGGTGCATGAGATGAGCAATATTATTTGGAATGAGGCCATGAGTTTCTTTGTAGATGGTACATAGTCGGGCTTTCATGCGTCTGATGTCGAGTGGTTCCCTTTCAAGCTTGGTTAGCATGTCGGTGACGCTTGATTCTTTAGAATAGTCATTAAAGATGAATCGGGCAGCACGTCTTTGAACTTTGTCCAATGTGGTGATGTTATTTTTCTGGCGAGGATCCCATATCGTCGGGCAGTATTCTAGGATTGGCCGAACTAATGCTTTGTGGGAGCTTCTTAGTGGCTCTGTCACAAACAGGAATGTTTATTTAAGTAGGACCCAGAGATTCTAGTAGCTTTGGCGGCGTCTGATTTATTATGTTTATTTCAAGAACAGGTCAGATAACAACTTCCACTCCTAAATAAGGGTAGTGTTACCTCTTACCAGTAGAGTGTCTTCCATATGATAACGATTAATGAGAGTGGGGTTCTTTTGTGAGTCATCATCATTGAGAAAACACTGAAGGGTTTTTCCCATTTGCAAAGTTTTCACATATACTGGAGGATCTTGCATCCACTGGACTGATTTTGATATGGATTCCAACAATATGACCAGACCGGGGATCCACGCCGGGCCAATCCGCCAACGACGGTTGTAACTAGTAATTTGATATTGTCATAAAGTATTATAAAACCATTAAATTAAGCTTCAAATTGCTGCAAACACATTGTCTATAGTATAGCTAATAGTATAGTCACATTAGTGTTTACATTTTTCAATTAGCGACCGGTACCGGTAGTAAAGACACTAGCAGTGGATTTGCGAATAAGTAAAAGTCAAGACCAATGATCAAAAATCAGATTTAACATATTGTAACAGTGTAGATATGCAGGACTAATCCTACAAGTGATAGACTAGGAATCATTCAAATCAATCTAATATAGGACAAATTCGGATTATTTTAGTCACTACTTCTATGTATTTGAATGGAGATTAGTATATTTGAACAATCATTATGGTTTGTTTTTCCTTTTTTGTCAGTTTTTCAGTTAGCGCTTTCAGAGTTAGAAATTAACTTACGGATATTCTACTAGACTTCCCCTTCACTTTAAAGCTTACTCCTGCAAAAAATTTCAAATATGTACTCTTTTGATCAATCAATGTAGTGTCTTTAACTGAGGAATAACTGATGCTAAATGATACACTATCGTTTCTTTTTCCCTGCATGAAAAAAGATTTTGCGGTAGCGCGCATGTCCGTAGGTTGTTCCCGTTAGGTTTGGTTCTTTTCACCCAAAAAAAAGTTGAAGGTGCCGATTGAAACCAGATTGAAAACCCAGAACACAGGGTTGGAAGTGAAATAGGCGTCCTTCATTGTGGATGATGTTAAAAGTCATGGGCCAAGTCAAAGGTTGAGCTCATCTTGCCAGGCGGATCAGGCAAGAGGATCAGCAAGTTACTTGCTGTATTTTGATAGCACAGGCACTAGTTACGGAATTTCTTATGGTTTGTTAGTTTGTTTGTTTATCATTATATATTATCATTGTCATTAATTGTATCATTTTATTTGTGCAAAATCTTAACATTTACTCCCTGAAAACCACTTTGCTGTTGATTTTTTTAAAATCAAAACTATGGTTATTGATGAGGTACATCAACACGGCCCCCATACCAGGAACAAAATGAAAATCGTTTGTACCGATTCAAAATGACGGTCCGAAAAACCTTTTTTTTTGACGCGAACAAAATTCTCCAGCCGAAATTAAAAAAAACACCACATTTTCTCGAAGGACTTTTTCCATAAAATTTGGCTCAAAATAAGATTTAAGGGGCAAAACGAATTTTGAAAAGCGTCACCAAAATGCCTATTTTATGATAATTAGCTGCATTAAAACGCCATGGCCGATTTGATTTTTTGTCTCCAAAATATGCGCATTGAACTGATATTAGTTAGGCAATTACAAAAAAAATTAGGACAAAAAATAATTTAACGTTAAAGCATAGCGCGCGAAAAACAAAATCTTGGGTCCAAGTGGCCTTAGTGGATCGAAAATCATTGAAGGATTCCCAGGAAGGATTCTACATTATTACTGTACAACAATAAATAGATATTGTTGTGCGAGCGCAAGAAAGTTGTAAGTGTAATAGCTGCCATGTGATACATCGGTGTGCTAACATGTACTAGGATAACTAAATTTATTTTCCTTATTCAGTGTTCTGGAAATGGTTCTTCAGGTAACTGCGTCGCCTGCATAACCGTTTCAAGAGCCACTGCCCAAGACAAAAAGAGTATGTTTGAAAGGAATTTCTGTCAAATGGCAGTTGTTGCACTTGCGACTTTCTTTCTCCCACACGACGATATGCGGCCACATTTGATATCATACCTTTTTGTTTCCTGTGCTATCCCGCAGGTAGACCATATTACCTGACGTTTGATCCGCCTCATATTTGACATGGAAGCTGCCTACCCAAGAGGTTCCGAAACCTTGAGAAATTATACCTGTTATTGTCGACGTAGAGGCGAAATGAATAGCAATCCACTGTCCTGTGTTAGGAACGCCTTGTGCCCAACATGAACTACCGTGCAACCTAGCATGCCTGGCCAACCGGTTATTGTTTGCCCACTCAGATGATGCTGAAATCTGTGCATCGCTTATTTGGCCACTTTGCATTCCAAGTGGACTGTTGCATACTGAAAAAATGGTCCAAAAATATGTTTTAAATCATCCTTGTAAGATTTTAAAGGTAAGAGAATTGATACTTACTAATGTCTAAATGAGGTTGCCTATATCGAAGTATGGTTGCATACAAATTACTTGGTCCGTCTCACCATAGGGTTGCCATCAGTCGCCAAATTATTCTCAAAGAAGTAGTCCGGAGCCTAGAAGATTTATGCACACGAAAAGTGCCTGAACAGCTGACCCCATTGGCTAAAAAGGTCTTCAACCCCCATCACAAAATGAATTATTGCTGCCGGGTCTGGGCATGGCTTTCAGAGATATTGAAGATGGCTCTAAAGTAAACGCCATAACTAAGAATTGTCGAATCAGCTCTATATCTGTAAATATTTCTGTGAACAAATGTCTCACTCGACCCAATAAATCCATTTCTGTCCCTTATAAAATGGTTGTCGATATCGGCAAAAATGTAGATTAAAAGAATTTTCAAAATACTCTGGTGTGTTATTGAATACAATAACTATATGTATGATACCATCTGAGCAGTTTTAAAGTAAAGTATTATACATATATTTATTGAATACGGCGGTCTAGGTAAGTATTTCCCACGGTGTAGTCTGTGTCACAGACTGCGAAAGATATTACCTAAATTGGTACTGCGCGAGAGATTAACGTTATCAGCCCGTCATAGAGAATGTGTGTGAATGAAACTAAATCTCAAGTATCTCCGGAAGGGGTTCTATGGATGTTTTTGCATCAGAGGGTCCGTTACTATGTTTTGTTTTGAATATGTATCGTAATTGGGTCTGAACCTATAGAACCTTGAAAATTGAACGTTTTTGTCGGGTACTTCGGTGCTCGCAGACACGGAAAAGTGAACACGCAATCGCTACGGTCGCATCCATTATTCCCACAATGCCTTTCGATATTTTCCAGTCTTGAGAATTTTCAAACACTGGTTTCAATTTACGCCAACTTTTTTTCTCAGTTTTAGAAACAGGATTACGTACTTACCGGACAGCCGTAGTTATTGAATACAATAACTATATGTATAATATTTTAAAACTGCTCAGAGTGTATCAGCCAATATGGCCGTCAAAATCTTGAAAATCTTTAAAAAAAACACACGAAACAAATTTCCAAATATAAGCGGCAAATCAATATTAAAGTGTTAATGTAGCAATAGTGTTGGGTAAAATGCTATCACTGGGCTTTTTAAGAGGAAATGCATGAAATTGAAACACAGTTTTGTAGTTTAAATTCTCTGGATCCCTTGCAAATGTCTTACCAACGGTATATTTCCCTGTACAAAAAGGCCATTCTTCCCATACACCTCCAAATAAACACTGAAAGATAAATGTTTGAGTTCATATCAAAATCCAACATAATTATTTGAATATAACTCACCCGTACAAGTTATGCCATCACCAGAGTATCCATTGTGGCAAGAGCATAAAAATGAACCCACGGTATTGTTGCAAACAGCGTGTGGACCGCAATTGTCAATTTTTAGGGAACATTCGTTCTTATCTGTAAAAAAGAACGTAGGAATTTAATCGTATTAAAGCTCACGATATAGTGCCTACAGCCTACTTCCAATCACAGCAAGTGATTGGCGTGCGCAACACCACAGTATATTTACATAAACGATTTTATATTTGTTTTGAAATTTAACTACTTAGTTCTCCAGGTAGATAAGGAAGTATATTTTATTTGGCTTCCATTTTATTTATCTTTCCCTAGAGATGGCTAGCGCACGATAGTGTTGAAAAAAACCCTTGTGCGCTAGGCCGGCGACCAGTAAATATACTGTTCTGATGCTATCCGCTAGGAAAGCAAAGGACACCTTTCGAACCTAACACCTATAGATGATATCTATCACTCCTCTACTAACCCTGGCTTGACACCTTTCGAACCTAACACCTATAGATGATATCTATCACTCCTCTACTAACACTGGCTTGATAGCTTAGTTGGTAAGCGCGTCGTGCATGTAATACGAAGGTAGCCGGTTC
>JAMKCH010010765.1:0-27921 GCA_023653785.1 Ophioderma brevispina
GTCTTTCATTACCCGCGGCTGCCAACGTGCTATTATTTTTTCTAAACGACACCGTTAATTATGTCTAAACCGTACAAATGTACCTTTTCCCTACTGATTCAAACACCGACGAACGATGACGATAATCGGTTGTTTTTTTTTCCAATGTCGGGATACGTACGTCCAATTTTTTACCTGAATGGTTCCCCGAAGCAAATATAACCAATCAATGCCGTGACGTCATCAAATCTTTATTTTTTCCAAACTGGCAGTTATTCCCATAATAAAATTCCTTTTTAAGATCCCCCCCCCCCCCCCTGCAACTTCTGTCTATTGTTCTTTAATAATTATATTCAATTGTCCCCGCATTAATGTGAAAAGAAGGGGTCCATAAGTCTACAAACTGAAAACGAAGTCAGCCGGCTAAATCCCTTACCGTGGACTGTATGACCAGACGGATCCCCGTTTGTTAGTTTTAGCAGGCTTACAGCCACTTGCGCGGCTGCGGGGGTTATTCGTCTAGTATGTTTCACCTAAGTTACTACTAAATGCTATATGCCTTTAACATCTGAAAACTCACCAAATAACCAGCTAGGCTATATAGACTTCTAATATGAACTGGTATCATCGGTCAGTAGTTTCACCCATCCACAGCCATAATGCAGACGGACTGGCAAATCACGCATCCACGCATCTGCATTAAATACCGTCATTTACCTGCTTCCAAATGACAAAGTCTCTGAATACAGCCAGCTTGAGTTTGATCCACACTATCGCACACAATCGCCGAACACGAAAGACGATCAACTCGTGTTGAAATGGCCGTTTGATTTCACCGCCGCCCAACAAGTTATAAATCCAAGTTCAACGGAGGCATATTCGGCAATACAACGAACAGTTAACAGAAGCATGAACCGGTAATTTTGTATAGCGAGTTCCACTATGTAGCATGTTGACCACTACCACTCGCCGAAAAGCAAACTTAAAACAACGGCCAATGCCTTCAGATTTGTCAAAGTTCAACAATGATTGCGTGTTGCCATCGATGAATAATACTTGACCGGGCACAATGTCCAACGCAATATTTATTTTACAACACCATAAGCTGCACTTCGTTTAACTATGACCATGTTTGAAATCCAGGTTGATACTAGTGAATAAAGTTCTACGAAGAATCGCTAGTAGGAACGCGAATATATTGTGTTTTACACTATACATATCCTTATATGCGAGACTATATTTTTAGACACAACCTCCACGAATGAATTGGTATAGGCAAGTGAATGAACACGAATAGCCTGCGTAACGCCCAGAACAACACGTAACCTGATTGGCTAACAGGGGCACGCAACTGAATAAAGGGAGAGAAGGCACAATGGACAGTCTGACACAACAAGGGTGTACATAATACTGTGGGCCTCTCGCGTTGGACAAATACGTTTATATTGAATGCTCGCACCATATAAACTCAATTTGTGTGTGCCTTCTTGGATGCTGGTGGAGACCTAATTCAATTTCTCGAGTGTGTGGATTTACAAGGCAAGAAAAAAACCAAAGGCACAATCAGAAGGTCGGTCGGTCGGTCGGTCGGCCCCGACTAGAGCTGTAAATTTTACAGCTATCAGTGAGCCACTACCACTCAATGTTTTGGAACAATAAGAGTGGACCAAATCCCGAGTTACGCCCCATCCCAATTACTACGGGTAGGCATGGTGGTGAATATCAATTCAAGCCAGTTATGACATATTTGATGCAGTAATTCATTTGGTGATTGTGTGATTGTGCCAAGCTTGACGTGCCAATAATTGTGCAAATTATGTGGGAAGAATGGACTATTCTGTACCGAACTTTGTGGGATGCTTCATCGATCGAGAATGCAATATGCAGAAAAGTGGACCTAACCAATGTCCACACTGTAAAAACTGGCAGTTGGGACTCACAATGTGAAATAACTGTACAAAAGTGTCCATTTTAACTGATGAGTCCCATCTGCCAGTTTTTAACCCAATGTTTTTAATGGTCATTTTAACAGTGCATCATAAGTAGATGCTACGACAGAGATAGAAAACTTTAACACTGTGGTCACACTATCATTTCGCACAAGTGGAATTATACCAATGAAACAACCCGCGTGCACTTTAAAGAAGTGTAATGTATATGCTCGCTGTAATGTTTGTAGCCGTTCTACAGTGGTTATCATGGGTTCTTCTTGTACATAGGACAGTGTTTTGTTATCTTTAGTTTAATCGGATGTTTAATATGTTGTAAGTCTAATTCATCTCCCACTCGGCCATCCCACTGCATGTACGATTATGACCAAGGATACTAATAGTGCATTTATCTGTCACCCTCATTAGTGACATCACTGCGATTCAAGTGCCCAAAGCATTAAATAGTGAGCGTTGATTGAAATCACTGGCGTGTATCCTGTGGCAGGAGATATAGTCATCTGGACTCATACTCCACCTACAACGGTGGAGAATATAGCGTCAGTTGACTCTTCATGCCACATTAGTTTCACGCTTTATTCCGTTGTCTGTAGAGCCCGGACTTTTTAACTGATGTAAAAGGAGATATAATCCGGGCTCCATAGACGACAATGAATAATGCGTGAAGAGTCAATTGAATCAAGTGCCCTATTCTTTACCGTTGTAGGTGGACTATGAGTCCGGCGGACTATAAAAACTTCTACACCGGCACTTAGATGTATGAGTAAAATACCTGTCTATGTTGATATCACTGACCCATTCATACACATTCTCGCTGCTGATCTCTGGATCATATTAATTTTGCGTGTATCTTGTTTGGTGATAGGATGCCAAACCGCAGAGCCATACTCTAATTTGGGTTGAACAAGAGAGAGATACAATTTGGATTTGATATCAGGGTCACAGGATCTGAAATTCCTACGAATAACTCCCAGAACCTTTTTGCAGCTGTTAGTAGTATTGTGAATATGGTCAGGGGCGTCAATCGCTACTCAATCGTGGGGGGGGGGGGACATTGTAAATTTGTCTCGACCCCCACCTCCACCTCCACAATCCCCCTACCCCCGCTCTTCAGATTTTCGAACCGTCGGTAAAAAAATGGGTATACCCGGCGAGCGCAGCAAGCCCGATAATTTTTTTTAATTGTTTGTGATTTTACAAAAATGTTTACTTTTTCAACAGAAACCATGTACGTAGTAAGCGACAGGGGCAGATCCAGCCCCTCCCGAGTAAGGGAGACCAACTGAAAATGGAAATTGGCGGCCATGGTGCCCCAAAAGCGGCGTGGGGGTACCCATCCTCCGGTGTGAAGCGCGGGACCCCTGCAATGATCGCTTTCGAAAACGCATTTTTCATGCAAATTTGATAGAAACAATTGCAAATAATTGATAGACACAATTTGAAATTTGCAAGTGTTTCACCTAAAAGAAAAAAATATAGTTGATGGTTTAGGTTTCGTTTGAAACAATTACATGTAAAGTGTTCACGGAGAGTTCATTTGTATTAAGCTGCGCCTGGGTGGGTACGGGAAGGGTGTCCCCGGCCGCACGAAGCGCGGAACCCTGTATTGTTCACTTTCCAAAACACATTTTCTTATGCAAAAGGTATGATCAACAGTCTTAAAATCTATTTGATGGGTTAGGTTTTGTTTGAATATGAAATTTTATGAAGAGTTCATAAATCAACCGGTACAAGGGTGGATGGGGCCCCTCCCAAGCTTCGCGTAGTATTCACTTTCCAAAACACATTTTTTGTGCAAATTTGATAGATATGATCAACGACCTTAATTTCGTCGTTCGAATGATCGCCGTTTTTGAAGCTACTTAATGCTAAGGAATATGGCCATCTTTTAAGTGTTTTGTATAAAACCTGTCAAAAATTCAAATATCTTACGGACAATATAGATGCCTTAGAAAAAAGTATTTCAAGGTATGCCCCTTCTACAGGGTGTATCAAGAAAATTGTGCGTAGAATACTGCTGACCCTGAACTCGACAGGTTCATTGAACAGTAATTTTTCTGACATAATCGTAATATTCATTTTTTGCATTATATATTCTGAAAAAATGAAAAAAAAATCGCTTAAAAAGGAAGCAGACATGAACAGTTTTGTACACCTTACCAATCTTGGGGTTCAAGATTATCAACCTCCTCGTGGTGAACCCCAGTAACTGATCTTTTCAGGCGAATGATAATCAACTGAGGCTACGCTAACATCTGTTGTCTTTTTAATTCACTGTCTTTTTAATTCACTGTTGTCTTTTTTTTTTATCTCACTGTATTTTAATCATGCCCCGTCAGAGGACACTATCTGATGCCAGTCTGATACACGTGCCCTTATTAGGGCAGGCCTCACCAGATGTAAAGTCAGATGGCATCTCGGTGCTCCAACTAAACGTGGAAGGTCTCACTAGGGCTAAGATAAACATCATCGAACACCTCACACATACGCATAAAGTCACTGCGATTCTCCTCCAAGAGACACACGCTACTGACAGCTAGCTCCATTCTGAAAATCTGCGGCTACACCCTAGCTGCACACACCGAGAGCGCTACCCACGATTCTTGGAGATTTTGCCCCGAAATCATGCTCCAGGAGCATATAATTTTCAACTCGTCTCATAGGGGCGCTATTCATTATTATGTGTGCGCTTTATTCCGTTAATGTTTATATTGAAGTATTACAAAAGAAGGACTTCCTGCCGGCTCGGATTGCGTGGCGTGTGTCTGTGGGTGCTCGTCTTATCTAAAGGTCGTGGGTTCGATTCCCACTCCAGGAACAAAATTTGACTTTATGATTTTATTTGTATTTTAGAGTTGGAGATTGGAATCATAAAAACAGAGTTGTGGATTGAAGTAGAAATATATATTGAATAGCTGCCTTATGAGATACTAAGACTGGTCATGGTCCTGGAGCATGATTTCGGGCCAGAATCTCCGACATGCGCTACCCACGGAATGCCACCTTTGCTAGTAACTCAGCCCAATGGAAACAAATTGCAACCTCACCTGCAGACTCCACCCTGGAATGGGCAACGACCCAAATTGCAGGTGTTCATGTCACCAATGTCTACAAGCCACCTAACCATCGGCTTCAAGCAGACTCTCTACCAACTTATGGTGCACCTTGCATTTCCGCTGGCGACTTTAACAGTCATAGCATTACCTGGGGTTACAGGAAAACCAACCCTGATGGAGCTACCCTAGAGGACTGGGCCTCAAAATTCGGCGTACAACTTTTGCACGACCCCAAGCAACCAGATACTTTCAACTCTGGAAGGTGGAATACGTCTACAAACCCTGACTAGCTTTTGCAAACATGGACACCATCTCCAATCACCGTACTGTTCTCGAACCGCCTTTCCGAAGTCCCAACACAGACCATCACTGATCGCTCAGGAGAGCCTTGCTAAGCCCGTACCAACAAAGCCAATGAAAAGGCGTAACTTCCGCAAGGCAGACTGGGACCAGTCCAAGAACCTGGTGGATTCAGAAGTGCCCAACCTCCCGACACCAACATCCTCCAACCTGGACAATTCTTACACAGCACTGCGTAACTCTTTATTAATATAGCAAAGAAGACCATCCCACGTGGCTGCCGTCGCAAGTTATAAATCCAATCCTGGGATGAGAAATGTGATACTCTTTACATTGATTTCCTGAATTATGAACCCGGGGAAGAAGCATCATCCAAGGCTCGAATCTGACAAACTGCTTGGACAGGAAACCGCCGTGAGCGCTTGGAGGAGACGGTCCAAGGAATAGACTTCACCCACTCCACCCACCGGCAGAATTTTCCAAACCATCGAAAGGTCCAGTGACTGCCAACTTAATTGCTGAGCAACTCGCAAATGGTCGTTTCAAGAACATTGATAAGGATCACACTCGCTCTGTCAAAAAGAGATCACCAAACTTCGTCAAGCCCCCGGCGTGGACGGGTCACTTTCCAATATCCTTCTCATAATGAGCTTACCTCTGCTATCAGCCAACTAAAGAGTGGAAAGGCCCAGGGCCTGATAACATACCAGCAGAGTTCCTGATGCAATGCGGCCCACGATGTCTAGATTGGCTCCAAGGGTTCTACACATGTTGCCTATGGTAAGCTTACCAACCAGTCCTTACCCAAGATCTGGAGGAGAGCTACTATCATCGCACTCCCCAAACCAAACAAGCCATGTGTTTTTGACAACCCTAAGAACTACGGCCCAATATCACTACTGTGTGTCTCCTTCAAACTCCTTGAGAGGATGATCCTGGCCCGGCTGGAGCCCGTCGTCGAACCCCATCTGCTGACGAACAAGCAGAATTTCGCCCTGGCCGGAGCACTGTCGATCAGATTGTAAAATCTCACAAATGATATGAGGAAAGCTTTGAAAAGCGACGTAGGCAGGGCGTATCGTGGTGGACCTTACTGCAGCATACGACACCGTGTGGCACCAGGGCCTGACACTCAAGCTTCTCAGGACCATCCCGGATCGTCACCTTGTACAATTCATATGTAACATGCTTGCAAACCGTACCACAAGGATCTGTACTGGCACCTATGCTGTTCAACTGTATATCAGCGACTTACCCCAAACAACATCTAGACAATATGGCTACGCCGGCGATCTTGCCCTCCTCCACTCGGACATACAAGCTGGAACAGAAGTAGACTAGGCCACACTTACTGCAGACATGGCCCTACTTGCAGCATATCTCAAGACCTGGAGACTGAAGCTGAGCGAAGCCAAGACCACCGCTACTGCATTCCACCTCAACACCAAAGAGGCTAATTGCCATACAATCCTACACCAACCTACTTGGGAGTAAGCTTGACCGGCAGCTTAACTATCGGCAGCACCTCGAGTCCGTATGCGCCAAGGTATCTTCGAGGAATAACCTACAGTGCCGACTTGCTGGATCTTCATTGGGTGCCAGCCCACGGACACTAGCATCACAGCCTTGGATCTGGTGTACAGCACTGCTGAATATGCCGCACCGCATGGTGCACAGCTCTCACACAAAAAGCTGGACACAGTACTCAACGCACCGTCCTACTCCATCTGAATCCTACCAGTGCTTTCAGGCATTGTACCTGCAGTACTTCGGAGAGAACACCACACGCACAAACTAGTGAATAAGGCCCTGCTGGACAACAAGCACCTGCTGCATGACACTGACCTTTCTGCCGACACGATGCTAAACTCTCCATTCCCCATTCAACATCTTACAGACATGGAATACGCCTGGATGGGATACTCCAAGACCAGACAACTCTCTATTACGCCTAAGACAGAACTGCCACCTGGCAGCAATCTCCCACGCAAGGAATGGGTACCTTCTTAACGGATTCGAACAGGAGTCGGTCGCTTCAATAGCATTATGCACCGATGGGGGCTGCGGCCGTCGCCAGCCTGCCACTGTGGTTCTCCATCACAGACTGCGGATCCATTCTCAATGAGTGCCCTACTTTTCGTCACCGGTGACCACAGATTTCTCAAATCCCCACCCAATCAACAGTGAGTTGGCTCCAACGTTTACAACATTTCTTCTGAACCTTCTGAATTTGTAGTCAGCAGGGCGAAACTAGTCCGCAAATCGCTAACTTTGTGTGGAGCCTATGCATGCTAGAGTGTGTTGATGAGCTGTTCTTTGAAGATGTTGTAAGATGCAGATGAAACTATATGTTGACCCAGGTCATTCCATGCTTTGCTCGTCCTTGGGAAAAATGAGTTCTTGTATACATCTTTGCGTGCAAATGGAATCTTAACATGTAAAGTATGGTTTATTCTAATGCCGGCTGCAGGTGATATTTGGATGTATTTTTCTTTCTGAATCCCCACCATCGCATTTGGTATCTGTACAATAATGCTAATCTGTTCTCTCTTCTTCTGATTTCAAGAGGTTCCCATTCCAATTCAGCTATCATCTGGGTAACACTGCTCTCTCTCTCCTGTAGTCACCAGTACAGAATCGTGCAGCTCTACGCTGTATCCCTTCTATCTTATTTACCATCCCCGTTCTATAGGGGTCCCAGCGCAGCTGGCATATTCTAAAACTGGACGGACTAATGTTGTGTAGGCTGTTGTCTTTACCTCTTTGGGACAGAACCACAGGTTTCTTCTAAGAAGATCCAGAGTGCGATTTGCTTTGGAAGTACATTTTACTACATACTTCTTCCAATTGAGCTTGTTGTCTAATTGAATGCCTAGATAAGGATGTGAATTTGGTGGTCAAAATTTTCCCACAAAAAATATTATGTCTTTGCAGGGGATTTCTTTTGTAAGAAATCACCATGATAGAGCATTTAGAGGATTACAAACTCATTTTCCAATCTATCCATGCCACTTCTCTAAAGCTTCCAAATCGGCTTGGAGTGAATTCATGTCCTTTTCCGATGAAACTGCATTATAGACTAAACAGTCATCCGCAAAGAGACGCGTTTGGTTTTTCAAGAGATCTGGTAGATCATTAATGTAAATGAGGGAACAATAAAGGTCCCAACACTGTCCCTTGTGGCACCCCTGATAGAACTTCCTTTGGTGATGAGATGCTCCCTTCACACGCCACTCTTTGGATATGCGATGGTCAAAAACTGTCTAATCCAATTTTGCAAACTGCCTCTAATTCCATAAAAATTTAGTTTCTCCAAAAGACGTTCATGTGGGACTTTATCAAAGCCTTAGAGAAGTCCAGAATTGCCATATGGATAGATTGTCCCATTTCCAGAGTTCTTGAGATGTCATCAACAGTAACTATCAGCTGGGTTTCCGTGTGATCTTTTAGCCCTGAATCCATGCTGAGAGTCGACGAGTATATTGAACTTCTCCAAATGGTCCATAATATGAGAGTGAATTATGATTCAGGTTATTTTACAGATGACACTCGTAAGAGAGACTGGTCTATAGTTTTCCGGTGCCGCTTTGTCCCCCCTTTTGAAAATCCCACAGATGTTTGCTTCCCGCCATTGGTAAGGTAAAATTCCATTTTCAACAGATACTTGGAATAAGTCAGTGAGTATGGTTGCAAGTTGCCCAGCAAACATTTTAAAAACCAAGGTGGAATCTGGTCTGGCCCTGCAGCTTTGTTTGGTGCAAGTTGTAAAGTTGTTTTTAGCACTCCCTCTTCACTAATAATTAAGTCAGGAATAGTTTGTAATAGAGCTCCTGCCAAGTGTTGGGATTTCATTTTATCTTCGCAGTGAAAACGCTGGCAAATTGTGCATTTAATGCTTCTGCTTTTCCTCCCCCATCACTGATAATTTTATTATTACTTTGAGATCTGCCACTCCAGTTTCACCATGACAAGCCTTTTCATATAAGACCAAAATTTTCCTTCATCGCAGTGGTGAGATTATCAGATACAAAATCACGCTTAGCCTTATTGAGCGACTTCTTTAGATCTTCTAACAGGACAGGGAATTGTTCCGTCCTTACTAGACTGCGTTTTCTTGGCACTATTGAAGGCTCTTTGCTTTCTACGACGAAGTTTATGATGAGTTCTATTAAACCAGGAAGACTATTTGTTTGCAGCGGTCTTTTGTGGTATATGCTTCTCCATTACACGATGTAATTGTCTCTGTCAAGATAGTCCCATTTCTGCTGGGACAGCGGCAGTTCCATGCTAAAATACTTGTCTTTAAAGGCCTTCAATTCTTCATTTATCAAGTCAACCTTTGCTTTCCTCCGAACAAAATATTTTCGCCTTGGTTGCCTTTTCCACTTTGCTCTAAGATCCAAATCAGCAATCACTATATCGTGGTCGCTAATACCTGCTTCTGTATTAATGTTTCTGATTAAACCTGAATTATTTGTGAACACCAGGTCGAGTGTGTTCTTCTTCCTGGTTGCTTCTCTAACACATTGATCCAAGCCAAAACTTCTTGTAGTATCTAGCAACATTTCTGCAGTCTCCTTGGAGGCATTTTGATTTAACTGAACGGTAGAATTTTCCAAATCTACATTTGGTTGATTGAAGTCACCAGCAAGGATAATATTGTATGCCTTGCCTTTACTGCTAATTTTACCCAGAGATTCTTCTAAACCCACGACTGAACTTATGTCATCATGCCTTGGTTTATAGCATGTTCCAATCAAGAGAGAATGCCGCCCCTTAAGTTCAAGTTGATTCCACATGAGTTCAATATTTGTTTCAACTTCCTCCCTTCTTGTTATGATGAGATCCTTTTTACATGCAAGTAAAATACCACCACGAGTCCCCTTCTGTCTATCTTTCCTAAAAACATCGTAAGAGTCTAGTAAGAGTTCAGCTGTATTTATATCGGGCGAAAGCCGGTTTCTGTTCCCTGTATTATATCTGGCTTATGTTGATCTATGAGAAATTGCAGACTAGCTGTTTTGTTACTTATACCCTGAAAATAATAAGCATTATGCGGAGTGAGTCTCTGATGGTACCCCTTCTCCCTGCCGACTTAAGCCCACTGGTAGGCTTTTTTGCACTGTTGTCTTGTTTACAGCCGGACATGTTTTTTGATGATTACTAACATTGATTTTGAGAGCAGAGTCTATTTCACCCTCAATATCTTCAGCACAGAGAAATGGTTGCTGGTATTCCACTCTGAAGAAGTGTTAAACAATGAATCCGAAAATTTCATGATGTCACACATGGGGCAGATCCATGAGCAAGATTTCCCAATATACTCCATGTAGGTTGCATCATCAATACCTCCACATGAAGCGTGGACCCATTTCTTACAATTGTCACATTCGATTCCCTTGTGGTCTTGGTTACAAGTCTATCACACATACCACACGGCTCGGACTTACAAAGTTGACAAAGCCAGGTCTGTTTTTGCTTAATTATATTATTATACTCCTTCGAAGTGATATTAGCACAGGTAGCATGATATAGCTGCTGCCTCATACGCAAGAAGAACACCTTACCATTTTCTCCCATTCTAATGGAGTCCACACAGTAAACCACATTTTGTATAAACGAATAGATACCTCCGGTCCACCCAGGAGGAATTTTCTAGCTTTTTCTCACCCTGTACAAGCCCATTTTAGAGTATGTTGAAAGGAAAAGAGTCCACTCATGTTGGACTAACCCTAGTTTAAACCCGATGTGAAAGCAGATATAGTCCGGTGGGAGCCATAGTCCGGGGCTTCCAAAGACGAATAACGGAGTAAAGCTTGAAACTAATGTTGCGTACAGAGTCAACTGAATCGATTGCCCTATTGTTCACCATTGTTCCCGGACTATGAGTACCCGGTCAATGGTTACTTCTACACCGGGTCTAAAGTTAGGCTCCGTTTGGAATACCAGCCTATTTTTTTTTCAACTATTGTTTGAACAAAAAAAAATGCAAAATGATTTGGATCAGAGAAAACTCTCGGATCAATGGCATGTTTAAACAGATTTGAAACAGATTTTGGATGAGAGTTCTTTCCATAAAATATTGCACAAAATCAACTTGATCAGATGAAAGTTTCGTTGATCAATGGCATGTTTTAAAACGAATTTGAAAGGGCCGTATGATTAAAATAAACGGTGGTTAGGCCTAAACTGTGGTTAGCTAAACGCACAGTTTAAAAAAACTGCAGGTTAAATATTTTAAAGTCGTTTAGCTAAACACGATATTTAAACGCCGTAATATCATCCACCGAACTGTGACTTATCTTCGCCTATATGCGCGTCAACAATATTTTATATCAGACAATGCATTCGTAACTTGTGTGATGCTAAGCAGAAAGTCCGCAGGTAAATTTCAAGAATGTCGCATTATGTAGGAGCTTTAGAATTGTTCAGCGATGGAGAAAAACTCCGGACCTGTTTAGAACTATTGTATGTCGCTGTGCTGCACTTGCTATTATTCAGTTACTATAACGATACACAAAAGCATAAAAATATACACGAAAAAAAAATGGACAAGAAGAAATCAACTCAGGTCTTGAAAAAGAAAGATAAGAGAAATGAAGTGACACTGGTCTAACCACGAGTAACACATATGCTTGAAATACCTGGCATTTGATGAAAGCATGAAGTTAAACACACCTTAAAATACCCCCCCCGGACCAAGTCTAAGTTTAACAACTTTTAGACATGTTTAACGAGTCGCTAAAATTTAAAAAGGGTTTTTTTTTTTTTAAAGTGAAACCATGGTTTGAGAATTGCGTTTATTTAGCAGGCGTTCAAATTGCGATGTACGAGTGTTTAGCGTTAAACATCTTTTGAGAATACGGGCCCTTGTATTTTAGATAAGAGTTTATTTTCTTAACAATATTGCACAAATAACACTGTTCTAAAGACACTTTAATAACTCTTGCCTTGTCCACAAAGTCAAGTTTGGAAACGTTATAAACGTTAGCTTCTTGAGCTTGGCCAAGAAAGTATTATAATATTCGGCTTATCTTAGCCCCCTAAAAGTCTCAACCGATGTTTAAAACGCTACTCACACTGTTTAAATCCAATTTAAACGCTCGCTAAAATAAACGCAATTCTCAAAGCATGGTTAACTTTAACGTTTTTTAAATTTTAGCCGAACATCGTTAAACATGCCTAAAACGTTGTAAAGCCTATTTTTGGTTTGTTTTGAGAAGTATAATTTTTCTTTATAGTAACGGCCCGCTCTCAATTCGACGGAGTTGGTGAGTCTTTAGTGCACGTCAGTGGCGTAATTTTCTTTTTGACATTGGGGGATGGGGTTGATGAAAATTTATGAATGAAACGGGGTTTGTGTAAAGATCAATTACTAGCACATGTGCGCGTGAAGCGCGCTAAATATTTTGCCATTTAGAAGAAAATATCGTTAAATGTAATTGTAATTAAAACAAAATGCGCGGGAAATTTGCCATTTCAAAACTATTATGGTAAAATATGAGGTTATGGGGGGGTGATCGTATTGACCATCCCCCACATAAAAATATTGGGGGTATATCCCCGGATTTTCGCATATGGTGCACGTGCTGGCCATTGCAAGGAAAAGTATAAAATTATCGAGGCGATCACTAAAGTTGTCATAATTTCTCACACCAAAATAGGCCCTGCATTGAAATTAGGTCTATAATTCCTCTAAAAACCTAAACGAAAATTTTGAAAATTCATGGGTTACAAAGTATTTGCCAACGTAAGTAAGTGTCATTGTCGCATTGATTTTTTTTCCACGAGGGGAGGGTCGACGGCTCCGGATCCTCCATTGGTAAGCGGACGGTAGGCCTTATAGTACAAATCATGGGGGGGGGGAACATTTGATATTGTGTCCCCCACCCCAAAAAACGTGGGGGGGGACATGTCCCCCTCGCCCCCCCCCCCCCGGATTGACGCCCATGAATATGGTTGCCCCATTTCAAATTAGAGCTGAAGGTAACCCCAAAATAAGAATGCGAATCAACAGAACTAAGTATATTACCACAAAGCTTGTTTTTGTTTGTGAAATGCATGATGTGACATTTATCGGTATTAAAGGTCATTTGCCAAGGCGAGCCCCACTTTGAAAGGGCATCAAGATCTTTCTGGAAGTGTGAACTATCCACACTGCTGTTTATTTCTCTGTAAACTAGGGCATCATCGGCAAAAAGACGTGTTTTAGTCCCAGGTGAGACGCATTCCGGCATGTCGTTTATATAAACCAAAAAGCAAAGTGGGCCAATTACTGTACCCTGGAGCACACTCGAAGTAACGTCAAGAGTGGAGAATATTTTTCCCGTCCAAGACGACACACTGTTATGATGAGTGAGGAATGATTTTAGCCAACCAAGGATATTTCCAGTGATGCCATAATGCTTCAATTTCAGTAAGAGACGTGTATGAGAGACTCTGTCAAATGCTTTCGAAAAGTCGAGTAGGACAGCATCAACCTGTTTGTTGTTATCCAGGGATGAAGCTAAGTCTGATGTTGTTAAGACCAGCTGGGTATCGCAACCTCTTCTCTTCCGAAAGCCATGTTGGGAGTCATGAAGAATATCATAACGGTCCAAATGTTTCATAATGTGACTGGCTAAGACATGTTCCATTAATTTGCAGCAAATTGAAGTGAGTGAGATTGGTCTGTAGTTACTTGGAGAACTTTTAGAGCCTATTTTATGAATAGGTGAAATGTGTGACATAAACCAGTCAGATGGTAGATTACCTGTTTGAAGACTTTGAGTGAAGAATATGGCGAGAATCGGAGCAAGTTCATCGGCGCACTCTTTCAGAAGTCTGGCTGGTATCTGGTCAGGTCCAGAAGCTTTGTTGATTTCTAATTTAAGAAGCAACGCTTGAATGCCCTCTGGAGTGATGGTAATAGGAGCAATATCTGGCGTTGGATCACCTTCCATACCAGGGATGTTTTCCAGATCTTCTTGAGTGTACACAGTGGAAATACTTGTTTAAGACTTCAGCTTTACCTTCACAGCCATAAATGGTAGTATTGTTGTAATTCAATGGATGTATACCAGTATCGTCAACTTTCTTCGATCTGACGATTTTCCAGAATTTTTTGGTATTCTGATGATAATTGTCGGACATGGTAGTTTTAATGCAGTTGGCTTGTGCATGGCGAAGCTCTTTATTGTAAGTAGGTACGGAATTGTTTGAAGATGCCCTTGTCTGTTTCTAATTGGGTAATTCTCTGTTTATTGTAGAGTCGCTGAAGTTTCCTATTCATACGACGAAGTCTGGCGTTATACCAAAGAAGGTTGTGTCTGGCGGAAGTAGACTTAGTTGGAATAAACTTATCCATCAGCGAAGAAAGCTTTTCTTAATTCTATCCCAGTTCTCCTGAACACTAAACTCCTTGGCCTGAAGGATGAAGTCATTACCAAACTCAGATAATTCCTTCCGTAGTGCAGACATGTCAGCTTTTGAATAGAGGAAAAGCTTACGAGAAAATTTGGAATATGCTTAGGTCGTAGATTACTGAAGATCCTAACAACCACATGGTCACTCTTGCCAATACCAGGTAGAGAGTCAACTTCATTAACTAGGGTAGGATTGTTGACCAGAAAGAGATCCAAGGTGTTTTTCCCACGAGTTGGTATGGTAACAACTTGTTCAAGATGATGTTTAGTACACATATCAAGGAAAGTTTGACATGGAATTCTAATATTACTACCAGGTTTCACTGTTTGATCCTGCCAGTTGATGTCTCTCATATTAAAATCACCTCCTAGCCAGATCGTTCCCTTGCTGATCTTTGATAAGGTTTCGTCAAGTTTGTTGAGTGAATCAAGTGATGAGTCTGGGTTGTAGTAGGCGCCAACAGTCAAAGGGTTTCCTTTACCACAGTCGATCTTTATCCAGATCAATTCAGCATCCACATCCAGATCCTCAAGTAATTGAGATGACAAGTTCCTAACTGCTATAAGAACTCAACCCCAACCTTTAAGACGGTCTTTACGATAAACGGTATAATTTGATGGAAAGAACTCACAGGTCTTGGTGTCCTTCTTTAACCAAGTCTCAGTACCAATAAGGATGTCTGGCTTTTCTGCATCCAACAATGCCTGAAATTCGGAGACTTTACTATTTTTGAAAAACAAAATGGCTGCCAGTCTTAATGTTCATTTTCTAATCTAGCTCTATCCTTTCCAGACTTGTGGATGTTTAACATACAAGTTTCGGCCCCAAAACTAGCTTCCTAGCACATTCACAACTCGAGTTATGATTTGAAAATATACCAAAATGGCGGCCATTTTGAAATCAAGGTGGCTGCGATCTGCCACCACTGGGAATTCTCCATCAAAACTTTTCTTGTTCTCTGGGACCTACTTAAGGTGTCTAAATAGGTGTGATGCTTTAATCATTGAAATCCCACGGGACTTCATATCAAACCACAGTCCCCCTAACTATTTCTTTCTTTACACAGTGTTTTGTTTTGTACGGTTTCTTACACAGTCGAGGAACTTATCTTTCTTCTGTATGGGTTCTTTCTTTCTTTCTTTACACAGTTGAGGAACTCGACTTTGTTTTGTTTTGTACGGTTTCTTTCTTCTCTCTGTCAACATGCCAATCTCTCAGACATGCAACATTCGATATTGACCAAAACTGGTGACAACTATAAGTACATACACACAAACTTTTGACATGATCCGATTGATGTCAAAGGTCACGATAGGGTCACAGGGGTGAAAAACGTTAAAGGTGCTTGTTCCGATTTATGTGTATTGTGTTCTCTACTTGATATGAGAGCCTGGCACTTGCACATACACCCCATCAAGTACCGTGAGAAAACAAACTTGCGGTTTTGATGGTAGACGCAATAATGCATGTTGCAAAGCCCTATTCAATACTTTGCTAATATTGATGGTTAACCACTAAAACGGCGGTTTTTTGTTTATATCTTGGGAATGAAAAGGATTTGAGGGCCCAAATTTCAGGACGACAATGAGAAAAATGCGGCCTTTCATCTGATATCAAAATCGATACTACTTCCGGGTAAATCAGGGGGTCCCAAAGACGATCGGAACACGTACCTCTAACCATGTAAACTATTTTGAATTAGCTCAAATCTCAAAAGTAATACTGTCATCTTGTAGGACTTGATCAACACTTCAAAAGAAGTTAATTATATGACTTTGTCATATGACACATGATTTAGAGGTCATAGGTCAAAATACATCAAATTACATTACACTTCAAAGCACTACTAATTCTACAGATTACATAGTATAATCACGTGACTCATGTATGTGGTGTTGTTTGACATCCCCTACAAAAGTTAATGAAATTTCGATCAAAGGTCATTTGGGGTCACAGGCGTCAAAAATTAATTTTTAAAAAATAATGCTACTCCTCCTACAGATAACATTGCATGGTCACGTGACTCATGCATATGAAGCAGCTTGAGACCTTTCACCAATGTTGGTTAAAGGTCATTAAGGGGTAACTTCCTGTCTGAGTACTCTCAACTGTTCAGATCTGTCTACAGATCTAGTTTCTTCTTTCTGTCAACATGCCAATATCACAGACATGCAACATTCTAAGTAGATATTGACCAAAACTGGTGACAAGGACAAGTACATACACCAAAACTTTTGACATGACCAGATTGGTGTCAAAGATCATGATAGGGTCACAGGGGTCAAAAACGTTAACTGTGCAAAAAATCTAGAATTAGCTTAACTCTCAAAACTAATACTGTCATCTTGTAGGACTTAATCAACACTACAAAAAGTCAATTATGACTTTGTCATATGCCGCATTATTTAGAGGTCATAGGTTAAAATACATCAAATTATGTTACACTTCAAATCACTACTCCATCTACAGGAGCGTGGTGTAGTTTGATATCCCCCTACAAAAGTTACTTAATGAAATTTTGATCAAAGGTCATTTGGGGTCACTAAGGTCGAACACCTTTACTGTGTGTAAAATTTAAAAAAAGTCAAATAGAAAATCTTTTTAGCCCATCCTGTAGGAGTTGATGTGAGGTCAATAAAAGTCAATCATGACCTCATCATTTGACCCATAGTTTAGGGGCCAAAGGTCAAAATACTTCCAATTACATATCACTTCAAATCAATACTACTTCTACAGCTTTTATATACATTAGCCCTCACCTGAAATTATGAAGCCCAAATCAGTGCGCTTATGGGTAAACAATAATTAATTTAGCAGAAAATGCCGTGTAAACACAAGAAAACACATGCCAGAGTTGATTCTCACGGCATGCACCTTGTTTGACTGGTCTGTGACCTACAAATTACCTGGATTTCTTTAGCCTCTTATTAATGTTCCTTTGTTATCTTTATGTGTAAAATATATCTCTCTATTCTTCCAATGGCCTAGACTATCATTTGCGAGTAAAATTAAGAAATTTCATATTTTCTGAAAATTAGAAACCGTGTTTTCAAAACATGTGAAAATTGGACAAAAAGACGGAAATTTCAAATGAGGCTTGCGCTTACATCAAACTGTTCTAGAAGACCCAAATTACATTATATTTAACACAAAACCTGCAGTTTTAGGGTTCCTGTATTTTTTACGGGTGTTACAAAAATACACGTCATTTTCCCAGAGAGTTAGTGCAAGTAAAAGTAACGGTTTGCACGTCCCATGACGATCGTTGTTTTCAGCACATAAAGGGTTAATTATTTTGATTACTAATATTTGTTACTTACATGTAGTGTGAACATATTCAGCAAAAAAATAGCTTTGGTTCTTTGGATAATTGAAAATATTCTCAGGTGACTTCCGTTAGTGCCCGGGGGGGGGGGTCCATGGGACCCACACTAATTAACTCATAAACGGCTGGGCCGATTTTAATTATTTCGGTATGAAAATGAAGCGCCTTTAAAAGTCAAACAATTACAAAAAAAGTGTTTGACTTTTAAAGCGCTTTTCTTTTCATACAAAATAATAAAAGTCAACAATTACAAATAAATTGGCGCAAACAATCCCACGCGTAAAGCGGCCAACGCGAAAGCAAATTTGGGGCGTCATAGGAACCCCGCCCACCTATCACTTAAGTGTTAAAGTGCCTAAAATAAAATGTTTTAGGCGTATTGAGGTTGGTTTTCGTTTGGTGAATGCTTATTGAAAGAGTCTTGGCCGCCATCCGTCTGAGCCCATAGAAATTTTGAGGTATTTATAGCGCCACCAGGAAGTGATTTCCTGAAGTAATGATATTATGGATTATAAGACCTTGGTCAAATCGACATCTAAAAATGGTACCATTGAAAGTTCTATTCAATAATTATTGGTCAAATCAGCGATTGTTATGTTATATTATATATCGAGCAGTATGCCACAAAACTTATGTATCTAAAAACAAACTCATTTTATTAATGGACCATTTGGACGATCCCCATATGCATCTCGATGGTGCCCATTCCATCCGGGAACTTGCACCAGGTTTCCCCATGTTTACAAAATAGTTGTTGTTCTTTCGCGTCGCCGAAACAGTGCCTAAAATTACAATCCAAAGTACCTTTTCACGTGAAGTTAATATTTACAAAAATGTAGAAGAATATCTAAGGAACAAAAAAACAATCGAGGTACTGGTGTTTGAAAATGAACATTCAGACCAAAAAGTGATATTTCGATCGTAACCCTCTGGGACGCATAACCCCCGCAGCGCGCGCAAGTGGCTGTAAGCCTGCTAAAACTAAACGGGGATCCGTCTGCACATTACAGTCCAGGGTAAGGGTATTTAGCCGGCTGACTATTTTTCAAGTTTGTAGACTATGGACCCATCTTTTTCACATTATGCGGGGACAATTGAATATTAAGTATTAAAGAAAACAATTACAGATGTTGAATCGTAAAAAAGGAATTTTATTATGGAATAACAGCCAATTTTTGGAAAAAATAAAGATTTTGATGACGGCACGGCAATGATTAGTTTATGATTTTGCTCGGGGGACCATTAAGGAAAAAGGACGTACGTATCCACGACATGGAAAAAAAACAACCGATTATCGTCATCGTACGTCTTTTTTGTCAGTAGGGAGGAAAAGGTAAATTTTGTTACGTTGAGACATAATAACGGTTGTCTTTGGAAAAAAATAGCACTTTGCTTTGGCAGAGGGGTCAGGACAGACCTTGATTAACATAGTCGGATTATATATAGCGGTAGCCCCAGAAGAGCAACCTGATACCTGACACGTCACCTGGTACCTGACACGTGACACCAAACATTAATCTCGTTACCGTTTATAACTACAATACGGGCAAAGCAGCAAGCAATTCTGTATCTCCGTTGTCACAGCTTAATCGATCAAGATTTGTGAGACTATCCATGTGTTCGTATATTACGTAAAGGCGTAGTTTCAATGCATTTGAAGGCGTAGTAAGTAAAGACTATTTTCAAAAACTGTTTTGAAACTAGTAGTTTAAATTTCAAAACAAATTAATCGGTAAATTAACTGTTAAATAGACAGTTCTGATGCTATCCGCTAGGATAGGAAAGCGGAAAGGACACCTTTCGAACCTAAACACCCTATTTAAATGATATCTATCGCTATTCTACCAACCCTGCTTGATAGCTCAGTCGGTTATGAGCGTTGTGCATGTAATTACGAAGGTCGCCGGTTCGAATCCGGCCAACCGAATTGTTTTTTTTCAAACCACTATCGTGTGCGCTGGCATCTCCAGGGAAAGATTACTAAAATGGTATATTTCAATGCAGTTCAAGTCATAGTGTGTTACTTTTCAATGACGTTCCGTACTTTACCCGCATCGGGTAAGCCTAATCTTTAAATTGTTTATCAAACCCATGTTCAAAATTCAAAATCAATGCAAAATAATGCCTCCTTAGTGATAGGCCAATTTGGGAAAAACAGTAATCAGTCAGCAGTGTCATGTCACGCATTGAATTTGACACATTTAACATTCAATGATAAGCGTTTATACCGCCTCGGTGACACCATCACCATTTGACTGGTGATCTCAACGCAAAGACTGGCATGGCACCCGCATGCTTTCTAACTCCGATCATTTCCTGATCCAATATAGCAACTTGTTAACTGATTTTGTAATCAAGGTTCTTCCTAAGAGGCTTGGGTATCTCATGGTAAGTGATTTGTTACCATTTGGAATCAAAATGGTATTTGGAGGCCAAAAAACTATTGAAATCTTCTCTTGCCAAAACTTACTTTGCATGCAATAACATTGGGTCCGAATTTTGACACCCTCAAAACTTTGTTACATCCAGATTTCAGGTGATGAATTCAGCTGTGCTTTAATTTGGTTTTGGTATTGAATGTTATGTACCGTTAAAGATGCTATATTGTTGAGGGGAATTTTTTTAGCTCTTTATTTTTCAAATATGTCATGTCAACACTCAGAAATCTTAGGTGGCCTATAGCAAAGGTCGACGAGTCACCCCAAACCTCAAAAATATCCAGTAAGTTTCTGGTTGATGTGGAGAGGTAAGTATTAAACTTAACTCTTTTCTGTTCAAAGTAGTAGTCCGCATGTTACGATCTTGAAGGATCATGATTTTGTGAGGGTGCAAAATTTTTGCACCATGTTGAGTCCTCGCGACGGCATGACAACAATGCTTTTTTTGCCATGAAACACTTTGCATTTCTTTCTCTCGTTGACTGAGTGCTTTTTTATTTATACAAATGATTGAGGACATAATTCAAAAATTGGGCTTGGAAAACCAGATATTTTAGAAAATAATTTTTTCGAACCTGTCTACGTGTAGGAGATAGGTAGTGATCTCAGTTCCATACACTGATCTCTATACACTGGATAGGTGCGCCGCTCGAACGGGCGGAAACCGGAAGTTGCACTGCGGCCCTTTTGCTCTACCAAGAACCGATAGTGCACGTACAAAGGGATAGGGAAACTACGGAAAAGGGGAAAGAATTAGGCGATTAATTGCGGTATGTCAGGTTTGTCAATTATTGGTTTGATTTTTTCGAGTAGTATGGGCGGGTATGTTCGAACAAAATATGATTCAAAATGTTTTAAAAAATCTTTAAAAATGCCATAGTTCAGGTTTTCTGCTCACAGACAGAATAATTCATGCGTAAACCATGGTAACTGGAGTCAAGTGATTTGACTACTAGATTTCACAGATATATTAAGATATTATTAATCCTCCTTCAAGATTTTTCGCTTACAATTCTCCCTTCTGAGCCCGCAAGTGACTTGGTTACGCTCCCGAAATGATGGATGGGGGGGTATCCCTTTGGGGTTGGGGAGAAAGAGAAAGAGTAGGCACACGACTAGTATGGCACGGGAAATCACAGTAGACAATTATTTTGATACAATGGATTAGCTATCATCCTACTCTTTTCATTGATAGCAAAATGAGTACCAATATATGACAGCTAAAGTAACGTCATATCACCAAAAAATATGAAAAACAGTAGGAGTATCTAATTTCATGCAGGTTTGGGCGTTACATGATGGGAACTGACTATTTTTTACACAGATCGTTAGGATGTTTTGGAGTACAAATTGAAAAAAAATATCAATTTTCCACATATATCATGTATTTTCACTCTTTCCTGAAATTATTGAAATCATATTGTGAATGTTGGTGACTATTTTGATACCAATGAAAGAGAAAACGCACCGGAAAAACGCCAAAGCTCTCTTGGCGGTACCACAATTATAGGAATACGGATGTGTTAAAAAGGAAAAATTCATGGGGGGGGTACCCCACCCCCCCCGCCCAAAAGACATTGTTGTACAAAAATGGCTAGGGACAAAATAGAGAGAGTTAATCATTCCTTATCTTTCTGGAATGACCTCGTATCTCTTTTTACAGGCTTTAAGAATGTGGGGGCATGCACGTTCTATTAAAAAAAAAGATACTTAGATATTTTGGAATAAAATTTCATGGGGGTTTTGAATTTTGGTCGGGGACCAATGCTAGTTCCAAAAAAAAAAAAAGCGCCCAATACTGCAATATTGGGACAACCTCTAGGGGTGATAAAATCACAATAATGAAGTTCTAGGGGGTATCCAAATTCAGTTGGGATTGGGAACTGGTTCAATGATAAAAAATAGGAAAATGAACCAAAGCATATCAGCAAAATAAAACCCCGAGGGTGTGAAATTGTTCTTGCAATATCATAGCAAGAGTGTCTTTGTGGTATATTGGCTATTTTAAAAGGTTATTGTAGTCACGTATTGGAACAGGTCCCGCAAGGGTATAATTTTACTGCAAACTTGAGTCCCCTATTAAAAAACCTGAATGAACACTTTTTCTTTTAGTATAATTCACCAAAAAACTGGCTCCGTTAGATCCTGTTAGAGTTTATTTTCACTGAACATTGGTCTTGTTATAGCCTTTAGGGATCAATTTCAGAACCCATGGAATGACCATGGGGAACCCAACCAAACCCCCCCCCCCCCCGCCCTCGGATAAAATCTCGCTTTGAAGAAAAAGAATATGCCACGGCAGTCTAGGGGGTCAGTTATAGGGCACAAAATCATGTTTGAATTAAAATTAGGAAGGAACTGAAAGTTTGGTCCTTGACCTTGGGATTTATAAGCTGTCTAGTGACACTGTTTGTGATAAATGTAACATCAACACAGCATGATCCATAGGCTAATTCAAGGTAATTGTGATCCATTTACATGTATCCAGCGACAAGGGGACTCATGAAAATTAAATACTTATTTATAGGGAACTACAGGTATTTAGCGCTCCATATAGTATTCCCATGGAGTCATCGCATTTTAGAGCACAGCACTTAGTCTAGTAGGAGTGGCAATGCAAGTGCATATACGGATTATGAAAGTGTATAGGCTACGACGTGTACCACCAGTACGATCTCACTAATCGGTCGCTAAAATTGCCTAGAATACTTTTGTTTACTTCTACTAACAGTTAATCAGGCAAAACGGCCACCATACTCCTGTAAATTGCAACGCCTTGATATTTTTTTCAGATATTGACCAGGAAAGACTTTATTTAAAGGCATACGTGTATACTCATCCATAGACAACCCGGGCAACCGAGTGAATGTTTTGGGTAGAGCAAAAGGGACGCTGTGGAACTTCCGGTTTCTTCACCGGCTCGCTCTTCAATCGCGTGGAGACAGTATCCGTGTGTCGAGAGCTCAGTGGTTCCATATTAGAAAAAATATGGGACTGAAACTGAGTCTAGGCAAAGGCTATATGCACGACCGTCGTGCACCCAAAAATTATAAATTAAATTGGCTTTACTAACATGACATACCACAGGCTTATCATTAAGTCATAAACCATAGTCGTAACATACTCAAATTGTAAATTATGCTACAGCCATGCAATTATAGGCCTACGCAGTTGTAATAATCAGTAATGTGTAGTTGTGCTTAAATTACTCCACAGTTAGGCCCCCGGGCCCACGTCCGTTTGCCACTATTTTCATCGTCACTGCTATTAAACGTTGCCCTCAATATGCTTCTGGTAAAGTACCTGTGCATAACTCAAAACTCCAGAAAACTTCCCTGCAAAAGTAAATCTATATCAAACAAATACCCTGAACACTACGCGCATGGCCTACAGAGCTATGCGCTCTGATAAACCATGCCAACGATACACTTCTAATATCAAACAGCCCTATTACAATGATTATACACCCCAAACCCATTGCACTCCTGGATCGTAACTGTGCCCTACACAATTATAGTTCAACGTCACGGATAGGTAAGTTTTTTGGTATTTTGGGTTCCGCTCGTAACGTATGGTTTTAGCTGACTTGAGGCTGGTACAAGTTCCGGATGACACATTAAAATAAACATCAAAATTGATTTCAAAATTATGGAAAGATGTGTCAGTAAGGGTCTATTTATTTATTTCGGATATTTTTGTCATGCCATGTGTCATTTAAAGATTCTTTTCTCAGAAAGTTTAGATATCATATGAAAAAATGACAGTAGTTATCATCAAATATGTGAGATCGAAATGAAATTTTATCTACAAAGCTTTCTTTATTGGAATTGTATAAAAGTGATAGCCTAATAAAGTGGGTTTCATTTTGTAAACAACTGAATGAAATTGAACAATACGTAGATTGTATATGGGGATGCGGGCAAAGGTCTATTTCTCAGCCTTCCGTCGCATGCTGGCAAATTGCTGTAGATGGCGGAAGTAATCTCTTATTTATAGGTTCGCGCCCTTCTGGCGCGAACAATTAGAAGCGCTTAAGAGACATTTTCTATGAAAATCGACCCAAGGGTGGCCGACCTCAAAAAATAGATTTCCTTCATATTTTCAACATGGAAGGGTCTTTGATCAAAGTAACCAAATATGGCAATTATTTAACTCCTCGACACTGGTTGCCATGGTTACGACCAAAACACTTATTTTTCTATAATTTCCAAATTTCACCCTTTTTGAAGACTGAATTGAATGCCACCCCATCGAATGAAAACATGCATTAACAACATAACAGTTGTAGTATATCTATAAACTATCTTTAAACTTTTCAAAATTATTCAAACCGATTTTACAGACGGCTGTGTTTGGAAGATACCATTATTTAAAGTAGGGGTGTTTTGCATAATTTTTGGATTACCTGAAAATGACCTTTTTTAATAAGTCAAGTCAATAATAAATTCCAAGGTAACGCTTGTTGGATTGTATGGCTTTGGTTGTGGGTACATATGATGTTGGTCTTTGTTCACAAATAAAAAATAACTTGAACTTGGGGATATGCAGCATTAAAGAGCAGTGTGGCCAGGAAAACTTACTTTTTGCAGGAATTCTACATAGCGTGTAATACTTAAAATAACACATTTACCATTAATTTTGTAATATAAGATGTCTACAGAGGCAAAGAGGCAATGGAAAACTCATGATAAAATCTCTATCTTACTCAAAAAGGTTTTTACCACCTATATGTGTAAAGGTGTTGCCAGAATACACATGGCGAACACTATGTTGAAAAAAAAAACGCTTTTCTCATGATATTTTAACACTTCATAAACTAATGTTTATGAAGTTAACTCAATTGGTTCAGCTTATTAGAAGTTGCCAACTCATATACATTGCGTTCTCTTGGATTGTGACTACATTGAATATCGGAATACTCTTTAAATGAGCAAGCCATTCTAAGTGTGGTAGATTTGAAATAGAACCATAACCCTCAGTTTAGATGGTCACAAAAATTGCACGAACAAAACTGCGCTGATGTTTGTTTGAATGGACTTGTAAATACAAGCCTTTAGCAAGCCTGCTTTTTATATAGTTCATGTACAAATAGTTCTACAGTTGAAATGTCAGAGTGCCTTTCCATGTGAAAAGAGTACCGGTGTGAAAGTAATCATAGTCCGGCAGGTATCATAGTCCGGGCACCATAGACGACAACGGAATAAAGCGTGAAACTAATGTTGCGTGAAGAGTCAACTGAATCGATTGCCCTATTGTTCATCATTGTTCCCGGACTGTGAGCGCGGAGGACCCTATCTATCTCCTGCACAACCTGTACCCATAGAAAAATGCTATAAATACCAGCCCAGCCGGATGCTTGGCGCTATGTCCTTGAACACTCTCTTGCTCTGTCCCTACTTACAAATCAAAATCTCAAAATTAAACCATTTATCACGTTGGGTCCCTTTGATTTCCCCTTTGCATGTCAATTCATAAAAAACAGGGGTTTTGACCGATAAAAACTAGTTCTCAAGAATCCTGAGAGAAAACATGTTTTCGACTAAACTCTGGGTTTTTCGTCAACCAGTTAAACTAGTTTATTTTTTTTAAAATGCATTCAATCGAGCAACTTGTATATTTTGTATTTAAAAACCCAGGTTTATCAATCGGAAAACTGGGTTCTTGGTTTTTCGGCAAAAGTTCAGCTTTTGGGTGCAAACTACGTGTCCATAGGCAGTATGGCGTACATACAATAGAAGAGAAAGACATCGTTTTTCATCTGATTAAGCAGGACGAGAACCAATTTATATCAACTATTTTCTTTTCAAAAAGACAGGCTTATCTGGCCTCTAAATGCAAAAGAGTAACAACAGGGCACCCCCCCCCCAAAAAACTCTTTTTGTTCAATTTAACCATGAAATTTACAATGATTTATCACCTTTCAAAATTTTTTAACTTCTACCTGATAATTTTGGGGAACTTTTTGAGGGGGAGCGTGGGGGGTAGGGGTTAGGCATGGTGGTTGTTGAGTGGGGTGGCAGGTCGGTGGGTTGTGACAACTTGGTTGTGGCCTATCACATTATTAATTTTGATAGAGTCAAAGAGGCGGTAGGTGTGGGTATCCAGAGAAGGTCAAAAACATAAGCATCCACAATCCATGTGCATTGAGAACTTTCTAAGGTAGTATTTTGGGGATTTTTGCGGGGGTGTAAGGTGTAAGGATTGGTGGGGCTGAAATGTGGGTTGGTGGGGGAATCCTGGCTGGTTGGTGTGAGACAGGTGAGGTTCCGTCGGGTAGAGGACATCCCATAATGAAATATTGCGGGGGAGGGGTTAGTAATGAACCTATTGCTTTGGTTAAAACATCAATTTGCATTGTAGATAAAGTTATGGGGGAAGGCTCGTCGTGAAGGAATGTGGTGGTAGTTCACAGTACCCATGGTGACACTGTCATGCTGATAAAGTAAAACGAACAAAATAAGGTTCACATGTTAATATGTGAACCTTAAATTTAGAAAAAAGCATATTTTGTCACTGCCTTAGATTCAGTTAAATGGAAAAGTACAAACTTTCTGGCAACACTACTCTTCAATATACTACAAAGCCCCCAAAATATTTTAATTTCTAAAAAAGTACACCACATTATCTCTATACACTAAAAAAGTTACGCCTGGGAAACGTTACCCTTGCGAGTTTATTCAATGTAATACTGATTTTTTTACAAAATTTTTTTTTTAAATTAATGGCTAAAACACCATTTAAAATAATGGTATCCCAAATGAAAAAATCCTGCAATGTTTCTTAGGTCTTGTTTTTGAAAAGCAAAAAATCCATATCATTTGTATTTACTAGTGAATAATTGTAATTTTGTAGTTTAAGTACGTGGCCATTACATCAAATTTTGTCTTTTTAAGGTCGAAAACCTGTAAAATGTGCAATAACATGTGACAAATCTGTTATTGGGTGTTGCCATGGCAACAAGGGTGAGAAGTGAAAGAGTGTCACATTTTAAGTAGTACCCGACCTAAAACCTAGTCATACACGAAATTTGAAGAGAGAAAATCCATTTTTTTAAGGTCGCAACTTTTTCCATTTGGTCGATTTTTACAGAAAATGTCTCTTAAATTGCTAACATAATGCGGAGGTTGCGGAGACCCATCATTTGCTTGTGTAGGTAAGGCGTACGCCAATTCTTCCGCCTTTCTATTGAAAATCTTGTCACAGAAGCGTGATTTTGAATAGACAGGGTAAGAATAGACTTTTTTTTTTTTTTTTATGACGTTTTACGTTTAGGGGTCTTCGCAACATCTCCACTCTAGTCACTCTAGTCCGTTTAGAATCAGACTGAGCGAGCGCGCAGCGCTAGGTCTGAAGCTTTAGTTTACTGACAGTACTGGAGCATAGGCTGCGAGGCAAAAAAACCTAGCACGCAGCGGACACGATCCCTACCCCTATTCCTCTATATTTGAAGCAGTGACCGTCGAAAACTG